>KK116199.1:265685-282612 GCA_000611955.2 Stegodyphus mimosarum
ATTTTTTTTTAAAAGGGCATTAAAATTACAAACGATACCATGTACACACCGTTCCGTTTTAACTTAAAAAAAAATCTGAGAATTGCACAATGTAGGCAACGTACACAAATGAACAAAATAAGCTAAAATAACGAAAATAAATTACAAGAAAATGCCATGTGCACAGTGTTCCTTTTAAACTTAAAAAAAAACTTCAGCGAATTGAACAATGTAAGCAACGTACACAAATCAACAAAATAAGCTAAAATAACGAAAATAAATTACAGAAAATGCCATGTGCACAGCGTTCCGTTTTAACTTAAAATAATCATCAGCGAATTGCACAATGTAGGCAATGTGCGCAAATCAACAAAATAACCAGCTTTCATACACCAATCAATCATGTTTCCCTTGCACTTCCAATAAAGTAATAAATGTACATGTACATTCACTCACCTCTCTCAGCATCACAGCTAAATCCATAGCGACTTGGTATTTAGCGAAATATACGTACGAAAATAGCGAACACTCAATAGAAAAACACCGCATTCAAAGAATAAAACGAGAACTGAAATAACTACTCAAATTAACACGTAAGAATTTCGAATAAAGCGCTACGTCATCTCACATTACCAATAAAACCGTTCTTTATAAAATAGGAAATACGCATGCGCGAAAGCTACATGTTTCCGTAGCTTCAAAATACCCAGTCAGCCATGTTCGCGGATATACGGAGTTACCCATGTTGGCGCGTTTATTGCTCATTCAAAAACAATCGCCGCCAAGCAGTGGGCTAAAGCGCATTCCAACCGCGAAACTGCACAGTAATGTGCCAAATCTGTGATTTTCAAAATTGCACCAAGCTATAAGCCAAAGTGCATTTTTCCTCAGCATAAAAAGAACATAAATTACTTCAATTCAATGCAATATAAGATATTTTTAGATGCATTCATATACCTGAATTCTAGCTCTTGCTGCCTGTAGCATAACAGTTCACTTCCTTCTATCAAAAGGATCAGTCCAAACTTTCATACCTAAGAACATATGCATACAGAAACGAAAAAAAAAAAAAAAGAAATATTACTCCAATTGAAAAATAAACAAAAAAGAACAGAAAATTCACTAAATTCGAAATGTTACCTCCAGGCTGTATTGCTTCTTGATCAATACCAGCGCGGTTTACCTTCTGTACTTCTTCTGCAGAATAAAAATAAATTTATATGTATACTAACAAATCTGCAATTAAAATCATAGTCAAAAAATTTCATTTTAATGGAACAGCTGAACTGTATTGATTACAGAAGTGACTGCGGTAAAATCCTAGTACACGGTCTTACTTACTATATTCATCAACATGAAAATAAGGATATATAACAATTGGATATAAAGCAGCTCCAATAAACCCCGTTATCCCTGCATAAAAGGCAAAAGCTCGAACTCCTTTTAATCTTCTCGGGCCCATAATAAATTCCACGTTTCTACTTAGATCAAAAACTTCCTGCATTAATTCATGCAAAAACTTTGGATAGCATACAAAGTACATCTATGTCTTGTTTTGCACCCGCTAAATCTTTCTACAGTAAAAAATATTGCAGTTAATTCGCGGCTGTAGTTAAACTGTATATTGTATTATGCGGACGTAATGGTTGTATTAGTTTACAGTAACAGAGCCTCGGAAAACTTACAGTATTCTAAACATTAATTAAATTACACATTAAGTTACTGTTAATAAATTCTATAATAAAATATTGTTTAACATGCGGGAAACAAATAATTTTCCAAGTAATGTTATCATTTCTATAGTGTTTCATTGAAATTTTGAAGGTACTATATAAATTTAAAAATATTAATTCATTAAATTTTAAGTTTACTTGATTCTCATAACACTGCATTAAAATTCGTTTGTGAATTTTGTCCGAATTTCTTTTTTAAATTTATCGATGTATTTACCTCAGTAATCTTAAAAAATTATGTGAAATGAAATATAAATGTATTTGAGGTAAGATGAAAAATATGAGAGAAAATAATATTTGTTGCTAAGTGAGAAAAGCATTTGTTGTGTTGATCTACTGCTGAAGTAGGAGAAACTTTTACTTTCATGATCGCATTTTGTTTTTTGTAACAACGACGTATTGGGCTATCAAATGATATTTTAAATTACAGTTTCGTTGACTCTGTTAAGTATTAGATTATACAGATTCGATAACTGGTAAGTTCTGGATTTTTCTTGAAAAGGCCTGGTATATTTCTCAGTTACTGATATTTGTTTATTGCGCCGATTTTTCTCTTTATATTGAGAGAATTATAATCAGTTATACTGTTAACTCATGTGAAAGTTATTGCATTGCCCTTTTTTTAGGTTTATTCGTCATTAAGACAGTTTCACATCAGCACGAAGACTAATTCAAATATCGGAAAAATTAAATGAGTGTCAGAATATTTCTTACGCATTACTAAACAGTATTGTAAACATTTCACCATCGATATATCCGGATGTCTGTCATATTCAGTTATGTGCGTCAAATAAAATGCCATAAAACTATCAAGAGTAGATATAATTTCATTTTCTTTCTTTTCTTTTCTTTTTTTTTTTTTTAACGTTTTAGTTGTTCGAGAGTTTTTCTGATATTAATTATTAAGAGAAATACGGTATGTACGATAAAAGTTTTGATAGGCTAAACTTGCGTATTTGGTACGTTTGTCATACAAATTCTGCTTTTTTAATTTCATACGTAAAACTATACTTTTTTCTGTAAACGGAGTTTCAGAAATACTCTTCAAAGAGATCATAGTTTTAAGTCCCCCCCCAACCCGTTAGAATTAATAAATAGGACTTTCTGGTTAAATGAACTTTTATTTCTTCTGAAGTAAACATTTATTCATTCTGAAGTAAACTGTTTCTATACAAGAAGGCTGTTTTATATCTGATTATTTCTACCTCATTGCAAATGTTATATATGTGATGCCATTTCATGCAGTCAGTCAGCAGATGGTTATTCAAAACTGCAATAGCCTGTTGTCTACTTTTTGCCTAAAAATGACAAATATGTAGCAGGAATTGGTTGTTATTTTCTCAGGACTTTACTACTCTTGCAGCAGAACTTTTATTGAAAGATTCATTTATAATCTTATTCTGTAAACTTCATTTATAATCATTTTGTTTAGTATTTTTGTGGTTTTGGATAGACTTATTTTCAGTCCCAGTCAGAGCAGGTTTGAGACCTGTCACAATTTATGACTGAAATTCAGAAGTGCCATTTTTATGTGAAATTACAGTACTGATTATGTTGTCATAATTGCTAGGGACTAAGCTCTAATTATATATGTACTGTTAAACCATATTTATGGCCGCTTTTGTCTAATGTGACCATGATTAATGGTATTACTCAGATACTGTTATCAAATTGCTAAAGTCCTGCTCGTTTGTGTACGAAAACATAGAAAATATGGTACAAAGTGTGAAATACAGACGACCAGGATCTAGAATGATCTAATATCTGGACTTCTAGACCACCAGCTCAATATAATAACAGTAATAAACCCTTCCAAAGTTTAAGGAATGGAGAATTTAATATTTAACAAAAGGAGACAAGTGGGCTGTAATTGTGAATTTTCTCTCTGCTGATTTCTCTCTGCTGCTGCATGTTACTTATCAAACATCTGGTGGCTAGGAAGTCCCGTGATGTCTGCCAGCAATATATTTATTGATTTACATATTGATGTTGGCTATAGCCACACATTGACTGGTTGTGCAAAGGCTATCACTTTTCTGTGTGACTTAAACAATAAGTGAAGCTCCAATATTTCCATGGTCTATAAGTCATCTTAATGAGATTTAAACTGATGATCTAAAATCTGTAATCACCAAAGTCTCCATGATTCTGGATCTCAGATACACTGTACGTCAGATACTGTGGTAAAGACTTTGGTTAATATAGGCAAATATTTTTTTTATTTGAAGTCACTAAATAAGGTTAAAATAAATTATAAAAATTGCCAGGTATGAGAAAAATGTCTCCAGTTGAGGTATTATGTTCCCAAAAAACTTGTTTTTGATTTTAGTCAACCTTTTAAAATTAGGCAAAAAAGCATCTGTTGCTTGGCTTCAATTTTGAATAACTGTATCAGTTTTGAGGATGAACAAGTCCATTTTCTTCAGAAGCAAAAAATTTTCTGCCAAATGTCCCCTCTCCCATCTTTTAAAAAAATTTTGGCATGGAAACATCTATGCAAAACTAAGGTTCCTTTTTTGCCTAATTTTAAATTTTACATTTGCATGTTGTTTCCGGTGTATGAGGATGTGCTCTGTATTTTCCCTGTGTATAAAATTGGTTAAATTGTTGTTTTGTAGGATATTTTTTATCATCATTGTATTCATTGTTTAATGTTATCAAAATAGCTGTGGCCAAATGTGATCACATTAAATAGCACCTACTATAATTTACTTAATGAATGGCATAATGGCAAAGTTTTAAATAACCAGAATTCTATGGGTTATGACTGTATTTATTGGTTGTTATTATTTAAAGCAGAATCATATAGACAATATTTAAACATACTGGAAGATGAGAATATATTTTATATGAAGTAAATAAGAAATTTTATAGAAAAGGTTTAAACCTTTACAGTTTTTAAATTATGTGTGTTATACACTCATTGCCATAAAAATTTGTGTACCAAGAAAGAGTTGTTAGAATGAAATGAAATTTTGCATATGTAAGTACTACTTTGATATAAGTAAGTGATTAGAAAATCAAGAGGATCATGTATTGCAGAAAAAAATACACATGAACAGAAGTTTTATACTCTGTTGGACCACCTCTAACGCTAATGCACGATGTGATACGTGCTGACATTGAGGCACACAAGTTCCATATGGTGTCCTGAAACATCTCGTTCTACAGTTGCTGTAAATGCACGTCTAGTTTGGCGAATCTCGTAGGCTGTCCAATTTGTCGTCCCAAATGATCCCAGATATGCTCAATTGGTGACAAATCTGGGGATCGAACAGGCCAGGTATGGGTGTTAATGTGGCGGAAGCAGTCTTGTGAGATCCGTGCTGTGTGTGGCCGAGCATTGCCTTGTTGAAAACAGGCGCCTAGGAGCACTGCCATGAGTGGCGACACATGTGGCTGAAGGATGTCATGGACGTACCACTGGCCTGTCATTGTGCCATGGATCAATATTAGGGGTGACTGTGTATCGTGAGCAATGGCACCCCATACCATCTCACCAACTGTGGGAATGGTATGTCACTGTGAAGCGAAGGCAGGATTGAGGCGTTCACCACAGGGCCTCCACATACGAACATGATTGTTATTACTGGTCAAATTGAATCTAGATTCATCGCTGAAGACATCCTGGTTCCATTCCGTTAAAGTTCAATCCTGTCATGCGCGACAGAACTCCAAACGGAGGCGTCGGTGGGTGTCATTGGCAGCACATGTAATGGGCACCACGATACCAAATGTTCTTCAACCAGGTGCCTTGCTACAGTTTGGGAAGACACAGGGGCCCATAATGAAGCTGCTGCCTGTGTCTGCATAGTGGCCAATGAGGCAGTTGCCTCTATGTGTGCATGTCATATGATATGGCAGTCTTCTTGATGACTGCTATGTCGAGGGTGTCCTGAGCCTGGTCACTGTGTAAATAATGTATCTTCTGTCTACTGGTTCCAGTACCTCCTCACAGTAAAATCAGAACAGCCTACCTGACAAGCTACTCACTGAGCTGACCATCCAGCTTCCATCATTCCGATGATTCTTTCCCTCTTGAGCTCTAACAGCTGCTGATATTGGCTTCGATGGCGGCGTAACGGCATGTCTACCTCAGCGTTTTCTTAGGAAAAGATTAAGTACAGTCAAACAAGCTCTGTTTATGTGTTTTATACTCCAAGCAGAAGTTCGATGCCCTCTAATGGCATTACACAATGTGCAATCACACTGTATTTCTAATCATTTGCATATCTACTCGACATGTACCTACATACCAAGTTTCATTATTTCATGATGCACAAATGTTTATGGCAATGAGTGTAGGACCATATGAGGTACAGGACTGCTGTATAACTGTATTTGGTTTACACATATTGTGTTCATTTTTGTTGTTTAATAGAAAGTTTATTTGATGATAATAAAAACTGCAGTAATTTTTTAGCTTTTATTTCAGTAATAGCTGTAATCGACAAGTATTTTTAGATTCATGCTTCAATAAACATTTACTCAAATAGCTAGAGAAAAAAACTTTTATTATTAATTGAAACAAAATCCAGTGCATAAAATTCTCTTAATGACATTTTGTATTTTAAGATATTATTTTTCAGGAAAATGGGACAAACATTATCTGAGCCTGTTACTGCTAAAGAAACTTCAAGCTGTGCAAACGATTTTGTGAAAGTTGGGGCTTCTTGTATGCAAGGATGGCGAATCAGTATCCTTTAATATTTACTTGTTTCATTAGCCCAAACAAGCTTTTAGTCTCAAAACATGTATTTGGGTAGACCCCTCTTCATACGTTATTTCACTTTTTATACGAGTCTATTGCCATTCGAAAAAAATGTAAGATACTGTTCTTTCATATTGTCTGTTGCTGATAAACAAACTAAACTATTTAAAAGCAATAGATGGAGTTCTTAAAAATTTTATTTTTTTGCTTTTAATCTGATTGATTTAAATAAGAATTCATATAATTTATGATATACATAATTAAAACATTAAATATTTTTATGCTTTTTAATCTGATTGATTTAAATAAGAATACATTTAAATCATGATGTATTTAATGAATATTTCATGTTTTTATAGAATTACATTGCCTATTTTGTCACTTTTTAAAAAAGCTCTTCTGGGTTTGAAGATTACAGATTTTAATTAATTAATTTTAGTTATGGGTTTGTAAATATGAGACTTAATGAATGTGTAAACAAATTATGCTATTAATTAAAATAAAGATAGAATGAATTTAATTTTGGAATAAAGAGAACATCTTATACTGAGTTTATTATAGCATATGCTTGTAATATGTGACTAGGCAAGTGATTTGGTAGAATATCAGATGAAATTTATGATTAAGGTTACATTTTATCAAGTATATCACTCTGTGCTAGTTACTTTTATTTGCCTATTATAAATGTTGGAGGGTTTCATTTTGTATAAGAAAGCTTCTATCAAATATGAAGGTTTGACATTCAAGACAAAATAATTGTAAAGCATAGTTGTTATATCAGATAATGTTGTTTTGATAAGTTCCAAATTAATATAAAACATTAAACAATAAAAGTCTCAAATAAAAATTAATTATACTTTTAATCATCAGAGGTAACTTTCATAAACAACTGATCCTTCTGAAACAGCTTTCCTTATTTTTTAATTATAATCCATATTTTTATCTTGGATGGAAAGAAGCAAATGCTTTGTTATTTGCTAAATAGATTTTAGTCTCTCATATTAGTATAATAAATATTGGTTGGAATGCGCTTTAGCCCACTGATTGGCGGCGATTGTTTTTGAATGAGCAATAAACGCGCCAACATGCGTAACTCCGTATATCCGCCAACATGGCTGACTGTTTGTACGTTGTGCAATTCGCTGAAGTTTTTTTTAAGTTTAAAAGGAACGCTGTGCACATGGCATTTTCTTGTAATTTATTTTCGTTGTTTTAGCTTATTTTGTTCATTTGTGTACGTTGCCTACATTGTGCAATTCGAAGATTTTTTTTTAAGTTAAAACGGAACGGTGTGTACATGGTATCGTTTGTAATTTTAATGCCCTTATAAAAAGAATTCCTTCTTTCTCCGATGCCATTTTGGTTACGTTTTCGCGGAGCGTGTCGGGAAGGTTATGTAACGGCATTAAATGTGTAAGTATTACAACATAAAATGTAAATAATTAATTTAAACCTGACAAATATTTTAATGATCATAATGTTCATTTTGCCTATTATTTTATTATCTTTTTGTGGCAACAGTTTCCATACTAATTTATGCTTTAGAATTCTATGTTTTGTTTACAATAGGTTTTCGCGGAGCGTGTCGGGAAGGTTGCAATTGCAAAGACGTTTAGCAGAAACGTGCCGAATTGGCGATTTTCAAAACATCGCCAAGCAGTGGGCTAAAGCGCATTTTCACCTAAATATTAAAACATGTCCTTGAAGTCTTGGAAATGGCATTGAATCAGATGTATGAGCCAATAAATTTTCTAACATTCTGAAATTATTGTGGATCTAAATAAAATTTTATCTCTTAAGTGATGGCATATTTATATAATATTTAATGTTACCATTTATTTTCATAACCTTCAAATCATTATACATCTAAGAAAGTAAAGCATTTTGTAAAATAGTATGATAAATATATATTAGATATACTAGATTAATTTGGAATAACATAGAATGTGCCACTCATGGGATTAAAATTTTGCATTAAAATCTAAATATTGTAACATGTGGTTTTGTAGCAAAGTTGAGTGAAATATATTATTCATTTCAAATTATTTATAAATTTATTCTAAGACTTAAAGATTCTTAAGAACCACAAAAGCTAGCTTATTTCAAAGGTGTCATGGAATATTTCCGCTTATAAGTAATTTGAAATATTTCGAACTGCGCATATATAATAGTGGAATCTTCACAGCCAAGGCACAGGATTCTAAAATTGACCTACTCTATTCCTTTTCTTTATGTTATATATTCATGCAGCTACTATTCTGTAAATATACTGAGGTCAAAATTATTTTTCTTGGTTGCTTTTTATTATTTTTTTTCAGTTTTATTTCTTTCTTATTTAAGTGTTCAGACTTAACTTTTGTGTTCAGATATGGAAGATGCACATACACATTTATTATCCCTAGCTGAAGACAAAGAAGCTTCTTTTTTTGCAGTTTATGACGGTCATGGAGGTGCCAAAGTAGCAGAATATGCTGGAAATAATCTTCACAAAAAAATTGTTTCCCATCCAGCCTACAGTAAGCATGATTTCAAAAAAAAAATTTTAACTATTAAAATATCATTCCTATTTATTTTGTCAACAACTACACTGGTGTGCAAAAATTAAGGACGAAGTCGAAAAATTAGCATATCAGCTGAACGAAGAGGCAGAGCGGACAGAAAGACCAATCAGGAGATTAAGTTAGGTTATGTACGGTAGCATATGCACTGATATGCAGGTAGACGTAATGGGGGAGTGTCTGAGTAGTATAAAGCATGTTGTGGGTGTAAGATCAGTATTTCTGGCAAAGAGATTGCACGCCGTATAGCAGTTAAAATCACACCAAGTTGCTTCCTCAGCGAGAAATGACAAATAATCAATCTGTTAGACGACATCTGGATGCTTTTACCTGAGGTCGAATCATTGGGAAGTTGGAGGAAGGCCGCAGTGTGACAAGTGTGGCTGCAGAGTTCAAAATTGTTCACAGCATCGTTTCATGACTTTGGAGACAATTTCAAACTACAGGAACAGCTATCTGGGGGGTTTAGTAGTGGTGGTCCGCGAGGAACCGCACCCGCAGATGACTGGTATATTGCCTTACAGGCCAGAAGAAACAGGCGGCAGACAGCGGGAGAAATCGCTAGACACACGACACAGGCGACTGGACGATCGATATCGCGTTTTACCATGGCCAGAAGACTGCACTGTGGTGGTCTGTTTGCACGACGTCCTGTACGGTGTGTACCTCTAATGCCTGCCCATTGGAGAAGGCGTTCTCTGTGGTGCCGAGAACACCGGAATTGGAGAGACAATGAATGGGGACGAGTACTCTTTACGGATGAGAGCAGATTTAGTCTGAATTGCGATTCTAGACACATACACATCTGGACAGAGCGGAACACGCAATAACCCCTTCAACATCATCAAAAGGGACTGTTTTGGATGTCGCGGAGTTCTCGTTTGAGCAGACATAATGCTTGGTAGCCGGACCGACCTTCATATCTCCCAAGGAGGTTCGTCACCTGGGACTGCTATTGTAAGGAGGTTCTTCTTCCTTGCATGCGTCTTTTCATAAGAGCTATGGGTCCTCAGTTCCTCTTCATGGACGACAACGCTCCACCTCATCGCACAGTTACTGTCGAAGAGCTGTTGGAGAGTGAAGATATTGAACACATGGATTGGTCGGCAAGGTCTCTGGATCTAAATCCCGTCAAGCATGTACGGAACTTACTAGGGAGACCCGTGGCAGCACGTAACTTATCGCCAGTAACGATTCCAAAACTGCAATTGGTGCTACAAGAGGAACGAGCAGCAGTGTCTCAACAGCTCATTAACAACCACATATCCAGCATGCACAAATGATGTGAAACCTGCCTAGCAGTCAGGGGAGATCATATCCCCTATTAAAGACCGGATGTTTCTTGCTGGACACCCATCACAGGGATGTTTCGGCCTTCAGTCGCATTGCGCTCCATGCTACTTTTTCAATAAAGTTTCTTTTTATCCCTCTGATTTCTCTTTTAGTATGTGTTGCTTACATTACTCATGTCCTTACGTATTGGGGATCTTACAGTATTAAATGTGTTGATTTGGAAAGCTTTTGTACAAAGTTATATTGAAAAAAACTGTCTCGTCCTTAATTTTTGCACACCAGTGTATGCTATGAATTATAATATGTCTTGCTCAGTTAAAATATTTAATTTTTAAAACTTAAATATTTTTGTATTATAATATAAATACATTTGTCATACATTAGCCCATGAATTGAATCAGAACGTTTTTTTCTTACCTGTATGTCAGTTAGGTATAAAATGATTTGATTTTGTTCGGTTCGTTTTGTCTTTGAGACTTTTGATATTTTATTAAATTCACTGTTCATCAGTTATGTTTATTGAGGTTGCTATTTGTATTAATTTTTGTCCATACGGTTTCTTCTATCTTTTTACAAGTACGCAGGCAAATAATTCTTTAGACCCAAACAGGATGAGTGAGAGAAGAGAATTTCATGAAAAACTTGATATTTGTTTAAAAAGGAAACGTTATTGCAAAAATAGTAATTTTTCAGAAGTATGCACAATTTTTTTTTAATGCAAAGGGATTTTAACACTTACCCATTTTTTTTTAAAATTTATTTTCATGACAAATCGTTTTTTCGATATCTAGTAATGACAAAAATGGATTTTACAATGTTGGATGTGCTGTGTTTCCTTCTTGGGCATTTTCATTATGCAGCCACAAAATTGAAAAAAATGGAAACTTATGAAATAGAAAATACTGCTGAAATGACAAAAATGGAAATCAGTAAGAATATAGAATGAAAAGTAACATTGATGAATGAATATAGCATTTAAAATGTGCAGTTGTTGCTAGCATTTATTTTCCGCATTCTTATTGATCCCATTCAAAATATCTCCTCAAGAATAATTGGCATTTTAGAGGCAAGTTATATATATTTTATGAATAATCAAAATTTAAGCATATTTTAAATTATTGCAAAACTGCCACAAAATTGCAATTTCAATTAAAACGAGTTGGACATTTAAAGATTGCTGTGTGTATATGAGCTTTTAATAGTTATCATAGATAACTTTGGTACTGAGCAGAATAAGCTTTGAGATGCATATCAAATTCTTGAAATACCTTTAGAAGCAGAATGCAAGCTCAAGGTTATTGTTGTTATTTTGTAAGCATCGACTTATGTAATTGTATAGCATTTAATTACGTACATGGGACCTTAAATCATGAACAGCTCTTTATCATGAATAAAACATTTAATAATAATAATAAAAAAAAACAATCATAACAAGAGGGGATAAATAGTGATTAAGTAACAAAACCTGCAAGCTGCCACCAAATGATTTTTAAAGATGCTTTGAGATGATATATGTAGGTAATACATACTAACTATACAGTCTGGTATAGAATTAACACTCTGAGCCTATTGGAAACATCATTATAGTGTTCTCTGTTACTAAATTATCATTAATAAAACATGGCAATGAGGGATTTACTGCAGTGGTCTTGAACTGTAATTGCATTAGCTGCATGCAAAGGGTGAAAGCAACTGATGGGACAGAACAATTTTTTAATAAAATTAAAAATCATTTTTAACAAAATAAAATGAACTAAATAAAAAAAGTTTTACAGAATACTTATAATAAAATACATTGATAACACACAAGAAAAAAAATTCAAGTTTATATATATTTTCTATCTGAAATCTAAAGATTGGTACCTGCAAGAAATTTCTTTTGATTTATTTTGTAATTCAAATACATAGACAGCTAAATATTAAATTTTAGATTAAATATTTATTTCAGGTATGTTATGTTGAATTAATGACTAAATAACCTACTTTTAATTTAACCAGAAATATCAAAATCCCAGCTATCAGCTAGCAAACTTATACCAATATAGAAAATTTTCTCATTGTTTTAGTCACATGGCTAATAATTTAAGGCTAATAACATTGCCAATTTGTCTCTAGGCAAAATCAGATCTTGGAAATTAACAGTGAAGACATGGAGGTACTAAAGAGCCACAAAAATTAGATCAGTGTGGAATGTTTTATAACAACTTCAGAAGGAGCAACAAAAGGCATTTGGGGAGGAAACTTCTTCCAAAAAAAGATTAAAGAAGGAAAGATTATCTTAGTTCTTTAATCCTCCAAATTTGTACAAAATGGGTTTAATCACAAAGCTTTTGCAGACTATCATCCTGATAAATAGCAAGCATTTTCATTGACAATGTTATATCTTGTTCTAGAAACACTTAAAATGTTCTTAAAAAAAAAATCATATTGCATGAAAAAAATGTTTAAAGAAATAGCAGCCCAATTAGTCTGAAGCAGAATTGAGTAGCTTTCAAACAGAGAAAAAAAAAAGTCTCAGAAAAACATCTACCCATTTTTATGGAAGGGGACTCTCTATCCAGACAATAGTATCTTTTGCCTTTTCCTTTTTTCACCACCTTCTACATATGCTTTTAACTGTTTTTCACGCAGGTACGGTAAAAGTTATTCTTTCATTTTGTCTGCATCTCCCTCCTGAAAAGCAACTGACTGTTGATAAATAATTTTTCAAAAAAGATATGATGTGACCACAGCCATTTTCAAAATAGTAGTATGCTAAGAATTGCATAAGCACACAACCAATTTATAAAATTGTAAACGCAAGAAACATTCACTGTGAAACCCTTACTCTCTTTGCCCATGTACAGCGATTTGTTTTAGTTGAAAAAATCATCAGAGAATTGCAGATATTCAGCCTCACACTCAACTTGACACTGCACATACTGTTATTCTCTCCACATACTCAGCAATTTGTTTTTACTTAAAAAAAAAAGCACAAATTTAATATGAATGCACGAGTTTTGATTCACAAGGGGGAAAAAAAAAGACACTCATTACAACAAAAACAAGTGCTAGTTACCATCATCAGTACCATGAAAACAAATACTAATGACTAGTACTCACCTTCCAAATGTGCCCGTATACGTAGATTGCCACATAAATAAATTTTGGCAACATAGCACATTGCCTCATTAATTTATTAAGGGATGCAGATTGTCAGAAAATGAAAAATATAATTATTTAAATTAATTAAATATAATTAATAAATTATGTAAATTTAAATATAATTATGTAAATAAGCTCAAATAATATTTTGTCTATTTTATCTGTTTAATATTATGTGTATCGTTTTTGTGTTTCAGTTAATTTTGTGCTTTGAATTTGTAGGCAAAGCATTGTCATAAAAGTTTACATATGCAGTCTTCTGTAATTCAGGAACAGATTTTTTTCATTTTACATTAATTTCTATGGACAAATAGTTTGGGTTTATGAACAATCTTGTGTAATGAATAGTATTGATGAGTCAAGATTCCACTGTATTTGTATCTGCGGTATATCATATAAGTAGTAAGTGACTGTGCTACATAAATTAGAAAAGAAGTTAGTAGAAGGAAAAAAAAAATTCTTGTCTTAACGATTTCATTAGAGATAATATGGGTAATTTCTAAGAAGCCTTTCCTAAAGATAATAGTTCAAAAATCTTTACAAGTAGATTTCTGGCTATTGGCTCATTTGATTCATTCATTTAGTGAAAATGTTTTTGCTTAATTAAACAGTTGTGGATAGTTTGTGTTTTATAGCAATAGATCTGTACACATATTCTGATTATGTACACCACTATCTAAAGGTTGCAATCTCTTTGATGGTTTTACAACACATTCATGACCTTGTTGATGACTTTGGGGAGCTTTCACAAACTCCTGGGTGACTTTGGAGAGAAACGTTTGTTTGGGTATTTTTATTTAGATGTGTATTTAGTGTTGCCTATTCTTTTACATTCATTAAAAAATAACATCTATTTTCATAAAATCTTTCTGTATTTTCCCCCATTTTGCATTGTTCTTTCCTCTGTGTACACAGCAGTGTGTTTCCAATAAAAATATATTGGAAAATTGCACAAACTTGACATCATGCATTGGCACAATTACCACAAATTTGAAACGTCAGTGTACATTTTAATGTAATTAAAATAAAATAGAGCAAACTTTGCAGTTCGTATACAATTCATTATAACAGAAACAAATGTATGCATTGCAAAAAGAAATGCCAATCTGAAAAATGACCATTGAATTTTAAAAATGCAAATCCACGTATGCTAAGATGCACTAATATTATACTCATAGCTGTCTTGCCGTGTAAATACTTTTTGTTGACATTATGTGTAGCTTTGTTAGTGCTTTTTCACTGTGTTTTGCTGTGAATGCAAATAGTCAGAAATGCAGTTTCTAATCTGTGAAACATCAGCAAACTTTGTGGTGTGACCTTCAAGTTAGTCTTCAAAAGAGCATTTTTCTCTTAATTTCATGAAAGATTGAAAATAGCTTCATTGAAAAGAACTAAGGATTACACCATTTAAAAATTCATTCTATTTTATTGGTCTAGTGCAAAAAAGAAAACTAGTAATCCAGAATGTAACTTCATGTCATTTTGTATATCAGCAACAAAGCTTTGTATAGAGCTCAATTTTAAAAAGATTAAATGAACTGGATATTTTTTTTCAGTAACCAGTATTTCCATATGTTTTTTTTTTTTTTTTCAAAAATTTTTTGAACTACATATCTAATTTACACAGTCCAGTCACATTAATGTGACCACCACGTACTTTCCATGTCAGAGTTAAATAACCAATCACAGAAGGCAGGTGGCAGCACAGTGCAGTTGAGCGTATATAAAGGGTGTGTGAGGGCTTCGGAAAACATTTCAATCGTTGGCGTAATGCAGAAACGAAGCGATTTATCCGACTTCCAAAAGGGCATGATCATTGGCTTTCGGGCCAAGGGTGGAAGCATTTCCGAAACGGCTGAGTTTGTGAACTGTTCGCGTGCCGCCGTGGTAAAAGTGTACCGTGCATGGCAAAATGGGACTGTCCAAAATCAGCGACGTGGCAAATGTGGTGCACCACGGGCCATAGATGACAGAGGCGAACGACGGTTGCGGAGATGCGTTCGGGCAGATAGACGGGCTACCGTTGAGCAACTGACCACCAAAATGAACCAAGGGGCTACCAAAAGTGTCTCCCAAAGTACTATTCAGCGAACATTGCTGCGTCTGGGCCTCCGAAGCAGACGCCTGGTTCGTGCACCTATGCTGACTGCTGTTCATCGACGGCGAAGGCTAGAATTTGCACGCCAGTACAGCAGCTGGACGTCCACTGAGTGGCGACAGGTTGCGTTTTCGGATGAATCGCGTTTTATGCTCCATCGGACAGATGGACGTTGGCGTATAAGGCGTGAAACCTCTGAAAGGAACCACCCTGCAACCATTGCCGGAACGGTCCAAGCTGGAGGCGGGAGCATTATGGTCTGGGGAATGTTTTCCTGGCATTCTCTAGGTTCACTGATCATTGTGGAAGGCACAATGGATCAATACAAGTACGCATCTGTCCTTGCGGACCATGTTCACCCCTACATGCGCATTGTTTTTCCTCAGGATGATGGCATCTTCCAGCAGGACAATGCGAGGTGCCATACAGCTGCCAGTGTACGTGCGTGGTTCGAAGAGCACCAGGATGAGTTTACCGTCCTCCCCTGGCCAGCAAACTCACCTGACTTAAACCCAATCGAGCATCTGTGGGACCATCTCGATCGAGTTGTTCGCGCCATGGATCCTCAACCGCGTAATCTAGCGCAGCTGGCCACGGCATTAGAGTCGGCATGGCTCAACATCCCAGAGAACACCTTCAGGGACCTATGTGACTCTCTTCCTGCACGTCTCGCAGCAGTCCGCACTGCGAAAGGTGGTTATTCTGGCTTTTGACTGATGGTCACATTAATGTGACTGGACTGTGTATGTTAAAAATATGCATGATATCATTTGACAACAATATTTTATTTCCATTCAGATTCATTGACTTTCTTTATCAAATGAGACAATCTTTAATTTTTCATTTTAGAGAAAGGTGACATAGTTGAGGCAATAAAATCAAGCTTTCTTGAAGTTGATGCAGATATGCTCAAAGGTATATTTTTTTCCATATGTATATCACATTAACTATTTCTTCAGTTTTCTTATGTAACTTAGAAAATTTTTATTGCAGATGAAAACATGAGGGATGAATTAGCAGGAACAACTGCTGTTATTGTCCTTTTGAAGAATGGGAAAATTTATTGTGTAAGTTTTCATATTTAGCTAGCTATTTATGATTAAAATAAAACTGTAAAATAGCAATTAGTTATAATTCAATTTTTTCAGTAAATATTCTTATCTAATGGATAATTTCAAAAGCTAATGTTACTAATATCTTCATATATATTTTTTTGAAGGTCTGAGCATTTGCAGTAGAAAGCATTAAACTCATATTATGTAAAATTGTCATTAAAAGTAAATTTAATGTAGTCATTATGTCAATATATAAGACTTTTTTCGGGGGACAGGGTGAAAAAATTATGTCAATTTTAAATTTAGACCTAATTTTTTAAATATATAGTTTATAAATTAAACCTAATATTTTAAGT
>KK116199.1:282781-301212 GCA_000611955.2 Stegodyphus mimosarum
CAAAATTATACCTGTAAACTGCATTTAATATGCATGCTGCAAACTTTGATTCCTAACTCAGAAAAAAAGGTGTGACATTTAATTCCTTTTAAATTTCCTAAATTTAATTCTTAATAGCAGGGTGTTAATAATTTTAATCAATGGATTTAAAAAAAAAATAATCATCTATTAAAATCAGACATAATTTTTTTAAATGATGGAAAATACATTAAAATCAAAAGTTTAAAATAATCTAGTGCTGTTAAAGAGATTTTAAGTACTGAATAAAAAAAATAGCTTTTTAAAGAAGTAAAATTGTTTCAAATATTTTAACCAAGCTATGTCGGTGCAATGCAAGAGAGTGTGTCTCTTCAAAGTTCATGTTGTTTCAAATATAATGATGAGTGTATTGATTCAAAGGGTACTTATGTATTATCACAACCATCTTAGCAGAAGCCACCAAATTTTCAGAATGTGCCAAACGCTGGGAACCATACATATAACATTCCATCAGTCATGCAACATCACATTTTATATGCATTCCTTTTGTTGTATTCCAAGTTCCAGTGGTTTTTATGAACAAGTTTTGATATTTTCCCCTAAACTCAATTTAAAAATAATTTTCTCAAATAATAATAATTGTGAAATTTGGAAGCAACAAAGAAACTGCTGTAATATTTTTTGTAAGAATGAAGTATTTTGCTGCAAAATTGCTGAAAGGCACAAGTGATGAGAACAATGTGGTAGATAGCCACTGCATAATCTTGAGGTTGTGCACAATGCTGAGTTGTGCAATTCTCTGATTTTTGTAAGTGAAAACAGATCGCTGTGGACACAAGAAAAAGAATGTCAGAATTTTCATGAAAAATTTGCTTTATTTTTTATGTGTCGTATAATTTTGAATAATTAAAATTTGTATTTCAAACTGTGTGTTTTCTTTTGATATATTGATAATGTTTGTCAACTGATGATGAATATCTATAGTTTGGAAATTTAGTTTAAAATGCAAGTACTGTTCAAAGTATGTTATGTGTGATCTAAGGAAATATGTTTCCACCTTCACAAAAATGGTGACCACCTTCACAAAAATCTAAATTAACTAGATCTTCAGGTAAGTTTAGAAAAAAAAAAAAAAAACCCACAAATCCATAATTTTGGCTATGTAAAAACCCTTACTGTATAAAATTAATAAGTGATGCTGCATTTTAGATATAAACCCCCATCTAAAAGTGGGAAATCATGTAGGGTGCTATCTGTTGCTTGTATTTAGTCATTTATGTTTTAGATGACAACACTAAAATGGCTTTTTGTTTTAATTGTTCTTTCCCCCTCATTTTGTTACATGTTTGAATTTAAAAATAGCATTTTAGTAGCATCATCTAAGAAATGGATAACTAACTGAAAGTGGTAGATTGCATGTCACATGATTATTTAAAAATAATTTAAGTAGTGAATTATTAAATGATATATATGAAATGCAAATAGAGAAATGCTATAATGTTTTAATTAATCAAACAGTGAAATGCTAGACAACTAGTCCACAGTCGGCCATTAATTTGCATATATATTTATACATTAGATGGAATTACACATTTAGTGGACACTTTTCATACATCAAGAACAAACACAGGTAAAAAATTACTTACCCTTGCTACTGAGGAAATTAGGAAAGTCAAAAACAAATTTAAATATAAAATTTAGTTTTGCAGCTAATAAAGCATCAAGTGTGATAAAAATAAAAGAATTAGAAAAGTATATATACTTAATTTATTGGCCAAAGATTTAAATGTATCAAATATAACTGATCATGTTATTCAAATCCTAAAATATTTTTGAAATCACCAGCTTGTCTGAAATAAATTTAGTGAACTGATTTAAATATATTGCTTAAAGTATGTAGGAACCTGGTATGCAACTCTCTTGAAAGTTATATAAAGGACTGCCAATTTTTCATGCAAGTTCTGAAGAGAATTGAAATGTGACTGACAGGAATATTCAGTTAAAAATTCTTAATTTGGCAAACAAAATGTAAACAATCTCTTAATTCATCAATTACTTTGGATAAAACCTTGAAGGTTAATTCCATCATTGCTGAAGCAGTTAAACTTTGGAAAGATCAGTTTGTTTTAAAACAGCATAAAAAGTCTTGATAAAGCATATGTAAAATAATTTAAATAATGATATGAACAAACACCATCATTAGCACATATATATATATGTGCTAATGATGGTGTTTGTTCATATCATATATACTATTTATTTATGTGAAAGATGTAACGAAAAGAGGGTTTTGTATTTTTTTTTAATTTAAGAGATACAGAAACTTACATATGTAAAATAAAGTGATTCTACAAATTACAAATGCTAAAAAGCTGCAAGGTACTTTATTTTTTGTGCTACTAATTAATAGAAGGAATTAATAATAGTAATTATTAAAATTATTATAATAATTAATTTATGATACTAATTAATATAAATATGTACTATTCATATTGTCTGTAATTATTAGTCATTATATTAATATATGCATCAAAATATGTACTATGCTTTTTAGTATCATCTAATAAGAGTTTAGTTACTTGAAAAATTATCGGCATGGGGTAACCATTTAATATGCTAATGTAGTCTAAAAGTGGAAAATATATGACTCACTTCAAAATCCAGTTTAAATAAAAACAGGATTTCTTTTAACACTCTGCTAATATCAGTTTGAACTATTAATGATTTCAGTCATCAGCAACAGCTAAAAAATCTCGTTTTTTATAGGCTGTGTGCATCATCACGTCTAATATTTAGAATGAATGTTTTTAGACTTTTGGTTTAGAATGAAGTTTTTAGTATAGCAATTTTTTCGGAAGATTTATTTTGTTTCTAAGATTTTGGTAAATATTATCTTTACAATATAACTCACAATATTGCTAATAATTGGCCTTGCTGTAAAACTGGAATATTAACTTTGATCTGTATAAAAGGATTTGAAATGGGTTACTCAGATTTAACTGTGAAATAAAAAATATTATTTTTTTTTTTCGTTCTTAGATATAAAACGTAAGTTCTCCGCTGTTTTATAGGTTTGAAAGATGATAAATTTTAAAAAAATTGAATATAACATTTTACTAATAAATAATTTTGAAATAATTTCTTTTATAGCAACATGTGAAAGCAATGTTAACTTTCTAATTTGACAGGGAAATGTTGGAGATTCACGTGCAGTTGCTAGTGTTGCTGGCCAAGTACAACAGCTGTCATTTGACCATAAACCTAGTAACGAATCTGAAACGAAAAGAATTGTAGCTGCTGGAGGGTGGGTTGAATTTAACAGAGTGAATGGTAAGTAGTACTTTTCATACATTTATGCAAAGCAATAACCTTATGTTTGGCATAGATTTTAACCAAGACTGTCAATGGTGCAGGTCCCTCATCATCTGCTCTTCTGGTCATCCTCAAAATCAATAAGAGTGATGGTTAAAATCTATGCCAAGCACAAGGTTGCTGCTTTGCCTGATTGTATGTTTTTCTTTGCCATACTCCTGTTGTCTCTTGAAGTTTGGTTTTTATTTAAAATTAGCATCTGATATTCTAATAACATTCTTGAAAATTTGATTTGTTATTTTAGGTAACTTGGCTCTTTCAAGAGCTTTAGGAGATTTTGTTTTTAAGAAAAATGAAAAAAAGCCACCTGAAGAGCAAATTGTGACAGGTAATTAATTTCTTTACAGTTGAAAATTTTCTGACAAACTATTCAAATTTATTACACATACAAGTATCCAACTTTCAGCTTACATCAAGAGTAGTTACTTGAAGTGTCAATAAAATAGTAATAAAAATTAAAGAAATGGCTTTAGAATGTTTTAATTTTCATAGTCATTATCTGCATATTATTCATGTTAGAAACATCTCTAGCAGAGTCCTTCCAGAATTTTTGTGCCTTTGTCTTACATAATGCTACCATGCATTTATCATCGGTGCAGTTTGTCAGGTAGTGACTGCCATTGCTCAAAATAGGCCTGGGACCAGCAATTTCACTGTAGGTGAAAAGTATAGCTCTTATCTTCTGCAGTTTAAACATTAATATTTCAAATAAAATATGCTTTTATTTAGATGACACTTTTAAGAACAACTTATACGGTGCCCTAGGCAGATACTTATGTCATCTATGTTTGGAGCTAATCCTGGCTCGTTGCATTAATGTTCATTAATCACTTCTCTATGGAACGGTGTACACACTAGGGTGCCTAGGTCACGAGACCTTACCTCTAATCGAATGAAACTGAACTTTCCTAATCAGTATCGAAGACATAACTGGAATACATTTTAGCAATTTTTTTGAAGAATAGAGTAATTAGTAAATAAAATGCATATGACTTTGCATGTAAGAGTTAATAAAGCTGTTAATCCAGAAAGCCAGAAAGAAAAATTGTGATTGTGAAAACATGTAACAAAAATCAACTGGAAAATTTGAATACCTTGGTGTTTTTATGTAAAATGAAAGGAAAAACAAAAATATGCAATGAGGCAAAGTAAAAATGAGAATGCAAATTAAAAGCAGGCATACAAATTAAAACTAAAAGTACAAGAACATAAAATATTGCAGCAGGCAGACAAGATCATAGGCAGAAATTAATCAATATTTATGATATGAATTGACATTGGTCTGTTACAATTCAGAGGGTCTAGAGATTATGGTGACAGATTTTAACAGCAGAATTATTGATCTGCTTTCATGAAAGTTATTAGCAAGCTGGTAGTAGCTAGTTCTTAGTAATTCGATTTTCAGTTCCTGGTGAATTCTGTTGTTCGTACATACCATGTTGAGTCTGATTCATGCAATAAGAATAGGCAGATACAAGGTATGCATATAACATAACAATGGACGCAAGATGGATTTGTAAATGAGTAACTTATAGTCAGTAGATAGAATGCTGTTTCAAGCAGTTAAGGAGAGAAGTTGTGCTTTAGATGCTTAAAACGTGTGGATAATAGATGTAATGTTTGGGGTTCATGTGAGAGTATTACTGAAGATCACTCCAAGATAAGGAGCCTGTTTGGGCCAAGGAATAGATGTATCATACAATTTTAGAGTTTTCTTGATTTTTTTTCTTTTTAGTGAACAGGATAGCTTTAGTCTTGATCATGTTTATCAAGATTTTCCATTTTTTCAGTAAATTCTCAAGTGTTTGGATGTGTTCTTATAATCGTTGGATGATTGGACTAATAAATGCACTTTGTGTCAGGATCGCTGTATCATCTGCATACATTGTAAGAGTAGTGTTGGAAGTTAGCAAATAGCATGCTTTAGAGTATTTTGGAAGTTAGCAAATAGCATGCTTTAGAGTATTTCATGAAGTGCAAAATCTTTAATTTGTCTTTCAAATAAGATTACCTTCTGTAATTTCTTAATTGAGTGATTTAAAAGTAATCGTCATTGTAATAATGTAAATCTGAAAAAATGAATGTAAGTTTTCTTCTTTCAGACTTTACAACAGTTATGAACATTTAGATTTCAGCTCAGGGTGGATTACTTATTCTTATACCATGGTACTTCCAGAAGTTACTGCATTTTAGTCTTTTTTTGTTTAGTGTCAACTGACAGCAAATTCCAAGTTCAAAACAGAGGCCAAGAGGAGGAGAGAAAAGTTCCTTTGACAAGGGGCTAGCACAATTTGGGGATATCCTTTTTTGAGACTGAAGAGGTGATGAATTTGAGTCAAGGCAAGGTCTGAAGGCCAAGAAATTGCATACACTTAAGAGTATCTGGATCATTTATGCATGAAATCTCATTGGTAGTCAATGAATGTTGAGTTGTTAAACATAGGACTCATCTCAACAAGGCATAAACTTGGGCATTTTGCTGCTTAGTTTTACTCCCAGGGTGCTTGGGAAAAAAGTGCTTGCAAATTCGATCTTCAGGTTTTAACTGGTATTCAGGTCTTCAGCTTTTATCTGCATGTTGCTGCTGATAATTTTTGCTTCTTTTAAACCAGTTCCTTTGGTTTATAGAAATCGCATTTATCACTGGTTTTTATGCAGGAGTTGAGTCCCCACTAGTCAGAACACAGTCTCATATTTTGTCAACAGGATGTTGGATTTTTTCCCCTCTGCATTTCATTTAAAAGCTTTTCTTTGCATAAGAGTCAAGAAGTATCATGAGCATTCATATACGTATCTTTAAGATTTTTAAGATTAGCTTCCTCAGCAAACATTGTTTATGGTATTATTATGAACAAAATATTCATGCTTTTTGTAATTTAGAATGATTACAGCTTTTCAATGAAAATCTGCTCTCAGTTGTACAATTATCTGTAGGTAATTGCAAAACAGCTTACTTAAAACCAGGATTACCATATCTCTAACATGTTAGTATTGCACATTGTTCTTTTATCACCAGTCCCAGTTAAGGTTTTCTAGAGTTTTTATAAATTTGTTTCATGCGACTAGGCTTGGTGATGTCTTCTCTTCCCCGAAAGACATACTTGAAAGGAGTGTGTAACGATTGTGGATATGTAAATTTTTAGTATTTAGGATTTTATAACGCTGTTCTCATAGACAAAATTAAAATTGCTTGTGGATTACATCTTGTGTTCTAAATTAAGATTTTATAAAATGAATATTAAATGAAGTGCATTTCCTTTTTATTTAAACCTTAAACCGTATTTAATGCTCGAGCATTATGTTGCACTTACTTGCTCCTCGAGAATTCTATTACTTAACCATAGACTCCAACTAATACGGATTCTCCGTAGCTTCTACGGAAATTCATCAAAAACTACGAGCTACGAAAAGTATGTAAAAAACTACGGATTTTACAGAAGCAAGAGCAGAAGAACCAGTACGCAAAACGGAACCAACTAATTCATCCGATGATTGGCTGAATACTCGTGTTATCATATATCACGTGTTGAGTGCGTTTCTGGTTTCTGGTTCCAATCGTAGATCAGTAACTCCAACTGTTAATGACTTGTCAATAGTTCTCCCCCCCCCAAACATCTGTATACTTTGTCTGTCTCCCAGGTTCCTCGCTGCTGCGTATGTAGATGGCATGCCGCTCCAATGGTTAGATTACGGCGAGAGCTTAGCATGTGTCTTGTGAACTTTCAGGTGGAAGTTTTTGGTTAATAATGCTACCTCGAACGAAGAAGCCAAAGTTATCAAAGCAGAAATTTAAAAATTCATATTCTTCAGAATTTCCATGCATTAAAGCATCCGAAATCTCTGTGAATCACGCACACTGCAGTGTATGCTACAAAGATTTCTCAGTTGCACATGGCGGTAAAGATGACTGTAAACGGCATGTTTTTTCTTAAAAGCATATAGAACTTGGCACTGTAAAATCTAAAGAAATAACGGATTTCTTAATAAAAGATGATGAAACAGATCCTATAAAAGCTGAATGCTATTTTGTTCAATTTTTAATTGAACATAATCTACCGCTTTCTGTTTCGGATCATTCCAAAGAGCTTTTCAAAGCAATGTTTCAATATTCTGCCATAGCAAAAACATTTAGCTGAGGTCGTACCAAAACTGCTGCTATTGTGAAAACACATGGAGAAAGTACTGTTGCCGATATTATAAAATCAGTGTGCAGTACATCATTTTCTCTAAGTACTGATGGAAGTAATAAGCTGTACCCATTGGTTATAACATATTACAGTAAAGAAAAGGGAGTGATTATTACGTCATTGATTTCTATTTTAGAATGCACGAATAATACCGGAGAAGGTACTTTTAGTTGTATAAATGAAAACTTTAAAAACAGCGGTTTAGAATGGAAAAATTGCTTATCATTTTCTTCAGATAATGCTAGTAATATGATTGAAAAGTTTAAAGGTGTAGCATCATTTATCAAAATGCATCAACCAAGTATAATCATCCGAGGTTGTCCATGGCACCTCTTGCATATAGCTGCAAAAAAGGCTACTGAAAAATTAATTGGCTCAGAAATTGAAATGTTGTTAATAGATATATATTTTTATTTGGAGAAAAGTTCGAAACGAAAGCATAGCTTCAAAGTTG
Source organism: Stegodyphus mimosarum (assembly GCA_000611955.2). Taxonomy (NCBI): domain Eukaryota; kingdom Metazoa; phylum Arthropoda; class Arachnida; order Araneae; family Eresidae; genus Stegodyphus; species Stegodyphus mimosarum. Next base: position 290,774 of record KK116199.1, read on the forward strand.
CTCAACAAATTTTCGGACAGAACGAGATGGTTGTTTCTTTTAGAATCTATAACAAGGATTTTGGAACAGTGGGATGCTGTGATAAATGTTTTTGAAGATCAACCAGATAACAGTGAAAATGAGGGAAAGGGATTGCAAAACATTAAAAAAACGTTACGATCACCTACCACCAAATTGTACTTGCTATTTTTGAAAAATACTTTGCCTTTGTTTATAACAGTAAATATTAATTTGCAACAACAAGCTCCTTATATAAATAAATTGAGAAGAAAACTTTTTGAACTTTTAATGAATTTATTTGTTAGATTCGTAAAACCAGCAGTAATTTCTAAAGAAAATAAAGATGTTACTTTAATGTCTATTCCGTTTCAGAAGTATAGTAAACAAAAAGAAAATGAAAATTTAGTGATTGGTGCGGAAACAAGACTATATTTTAAAAATGCCAAGTTGAATAAAAGTGAAGTGAAATCATTTTTCAATTCTGTGCAAGTTTTTTTTGTAACTGCATGTTCATATATAATTGATAAATTTCCACTAAGTGATCAATTTCTAAAACATGCTGAAGTTGCTGACTTCAACTTGAGAACTGAAATTTCATTTTCATCTGTTCTTTACTTGATGAATACTTTTCCATCCATTATTGATGAAAAATGTCTTAAGTGGAAATTGAATTTTCCATGTATCAAGTAGATGATTTGAAAGAAATTGTAGATTTGTGTATTGATATAGCATGGGGAGAAATTGCCAAATTCAAAAATATGAGTGGGTGTATTAAATACAAATTCTGTAATGCTTGCTGTCTTAATAATACCTCATTCAAATGCAACTTGCAAAAGAATTTTTTCTATTGTTAAAAAAAATCAGACGCAATTTTGACCAAATTTAGGTCTTAAAACTCTTGAAGCAGTTTTGATTGAAAGAATAAATATGCAGGCAAATGAAGAACTGTGTTATAAAAAACATTCTCAAAATCAGAACTTAAGCTTGCTAAGCAGGCTACATATAAATCTTTGGATTCGTAAATTATAAGTATTTTTTTAATACTTATATGTATTATTCTTGGTTATTTAAATTTTATTTCCCTGTGGAAATCATATCCAGAATAAAGATATGTGATTTATAGATTCTGATTTTTTCTATGATTAGTAGTGATTTGAAATACTTGCTTTTTTCATATATTAGTAGATTCAGTGATATACATGCTTGAGGAGTTAAATGAAAATTTCTCATTAAATTTGCATATAATTTACAAGGTATATTTTTAATTATGCAGTTTTACATGTATATGGATTTTAAATGTAATAAAATTGATTACAATTAATTGTTAATTAAAAATTAATGAATGGTTAAATACAACATGCGTTACGCGCGCATTTTCAAAGTCGTAAAAATGTCGTTCGCGCGTTGACTACTGACAAGGTTTGCTGAAGGTTGGAGTCTATGCTTAACTATGAATTTTTGTTCTGGTGATAGATGCTACTCCTTTCACATCATCAACTGAAACACTTAATGTTCATAGGTATGTTGTTCAAAATCTCCTGTTATTTTGATCCTAATAAAATGCTGTAATATTTCCCAGTGCACATAAGCAACTTGTGTAAATAAATTTTCACTGGTGTGCAAAACTTAAGCAACAATGTAAAAATTTAACAGATAGCCATGAAATTGCAGAAAAGGAGGTCTGGAGATAAGTACAGTAAACACGTAAGTCAGTAGAAATGTCATGCGTATGCAAATATCAGGAACGAAACGTCAGAGGCGACGTGAGCATACATAAAACGCGTGATGTTGACGCGCGCACCTCAACAGTAGAGTAAAAGGAAGGACAGAGACACAATTCAACATATTCGCTGTAGGTGCCAGTGAGTCAGTTCGTGAAATATGGCTAGAAGAAATCACCTGGACGACTTCACACGTGGAAGAATGATCGGAAAGCTGGAAGAGGAGTGTACTGTCACCAGTGTAGCTGCAGAGTTCAGAATCAACAAAAGTGTCGTTTTGCGCGCTTGGAAAGCATTCCAAACCATAGGTACAGCTGTTAGAAAGGTTGGTGGTAGCCGCGCGAGGACAACATCTGCAGGGGATGACCGATATATCGTCCTGCAGGCGAAAAGAGGCAGTCAGCAAGCGCCATTGCTCAGCAACTCTGTACAGCAACGGGGCAACAAGTGTCGCGGTTTACTGTGGCCAGACGCATTCACAAAGGGGGCCTATTCGCCCGCCATTCTGAATGCTGCCTCCTGTTGAAAGTTGGCCACTGTTTAAAGTGGTGCAGAGAGCACAAAAACTGGATAATTGATCAATGGAGTCGTGTCCTCTTTACCGATGAGAGTCGGTTCAGTACCAGAAGCGATTCTCAACGCATTTTGATTTGGATAGAGGTCAAGACCCGGTTTTATCCCAGTAACATCAAGGAAAGACACCGTAACGGTGGTCCTGGAGTTCTTGTCTGGGGAGGCATTATGCTGAACGGACAAACTGAGCTCCACGTTTTCGACAGAGGGTCTGTAACCGGGGATCGCTATTTTGAGGAGGTACTCCTTCCCCATGTGCGTCTGTTCCGAGGTGCCATTGGCCCAGACTTAATTTTTATGGATGACAATGCACGGCCACATTGGACTCTTGCTGTTGAGGAGCTACTGGAAAGTGAAGATATCACTCGAATGGATTGGCCAGCGTATTCCCCAGATTTAAATCCCATTGAACATGTGTGGAATGCTTTGGTGAGACGCACTGTAGCATGCTTACATCCTCTGGAGAACACCCAACAACTGAAACAGATGCTGATTGAGGAATGGGCAGTCCTACCACAAGAAATGTTGCACCAGTTGGTTCTGAGTATGCGAAGACGGTGCGAAGCAACCATTGCAGTGAGGGGAGGGCATATCCCATATTAAGGAACATGTGCTTGTTGTTCTTCATGGATAGACAATCATGAGTCACAATACTATGCGTTCAATAAAGCTTGTTTTTGTTTGATTCCATACTGTATGCATTGTATTCCATTTTCAGCTCCGATGCTTTCGTCATCCTTTATGTACATAATACTCTCCTTCATTTCTGCATTTCATGTCTCTCAGTTGATTTCGGGGAGGTATGACAAAAGACCTTGCTGTTGCTTAAGTTTTGCACACCAGTGTAACATGAATATGAATAATTTGCATCTTACTTTATAAAGTTTTATCAAGCATTGTAATATGGACATAGTGTAAAAGAGTGAAATTCTTCTTCCCAATGTTTCTTATATTTTCACATGCATCCAGTTTATTCATTACTTCATCAGGTGAATTAATTCTGGGTATTAATAAAGTGCTGTGTTCTGGTGGGCTAGCTTTTTGATTTAATCAGCAATGATAAAGTCTTTCAACTTATCGAAAGTGCTCACTTCTAATTTTAAGTCTCTTGAAAAAGCTTCTGATTTCAATGTAAAAGTTCATCAGTTGTTATCAGGGTTTTTATGTTAACAAAACAATTGTCTATATTTGTTAGTAACATATCAGTAATTTTAAGATTCCTCTTCTGATTCTGTTGTGATAATTTTGCGACATGAGTTGGTAGCACTCCAATTAAATATGCCACTTGTTTTGTTTCAAGTATTAAAAAAAATTAATTACATTTCAGATATTTTTAAACAAAGGCTCATATCATGATGTTTGGGATCAAGCAAGAGATCAGTTTATTAAATTCCGGCGTTAGAAGATTAATATCCAGCAAAGAAGTAGAATCCATTAAGGATTTCTGTTTTTGAGTTTCTCTACTTTGCTGGATCTCTGTTTTTGAATGATTTCTTTAAATTCTAAAATTTTTAATTCTGTGCCAAAGACCTCACCTAGCTCCTCAGCTGAAATTCGAAGATCTTGCTTTTCATCTTTTGCCAGGAATGACATTGTTTGTAAATAAAAATTACTTTTCCTATATGTTCCAAAATCACATAACAAATAACTTTATTTTTAACTAATGAAATATGTCTGCACCTGCCTAATATTACACACAAGATTTATGTTTGAGACGTTTGAAAAGCATTTAGTAATATGGTTCACAGAAAAAAAAAAGTTAGTTCTTTGCCTTATACTTATTTTAGTGTTTAAACACAATAAGTTTTTTGAATGCTTTGAAACATGATTCAGTATTTACTCTAAATGTTTCAAAACTACAACTTGGTGTACACAAGTAATATTTTATGCAGAAAGAAGACTGTATTCAAATCAAAACAGTACTTTACTAAGTCAATTTAATATCTGCTAATTAAAAACCTTTAATCATAGCTCACAAATAATATTTTGTCTAAAATTGAAATAATGATGTGTTTAAAATAAATATATTCATCAAATTAGTAATTTTTTATCTGAAAATCAAAGTAAACACAGAAACGAAACACTTGTGTGTTTGCTTATATTAAATTTACTATTTCTAGTTTTACTTCTCATTACTATACTAGTATCAGGTAATTATGACAATGAAAAAATAAAGTAATTACAACAATGAAAGCTTTTCACTTATATCTATCTTTTTTCAACAGAATAAGGTGTTATCCCCCCCCCTGAAAAAAAAAGAGTACTATTCTCTAAACAAGCTGTTTATTTTAAACTGTATGTAACAAAATAAAGCGGTCAGGCTGAACTAATAAGTGTGAGCCAGTACTGATTCTTCTAAACATCAATAAGCCATAAATCAAAACACTTAGAGCTTCAAGTCGAATGTAAAAAGAATTGGGGAATGTCATAGCTTAAACAGTCCCACATTCAGGGCCAACTTTGTAACTTAAATACCCTTTTTTCATAATAAAGACTCCATAAGTATTCTTTAAAATAATGACTTTTGAACATACTATAAAATGGTTACAAACAGTTAGATTACACTCAAGGTGGATTACAGATTACATATTCTTATGCCGTGGTGCTTCCAAAGGCTATTTTTGTGTATTGTTAGCTGGGCAGGGTCCAAGGGGACTTTTCTAATCTCCCCATTTTCAAAACTTAGGGGGAGCAGAGAAAAGTCCCTCTAAGAAATTCAACCTCAAAATGAGGGAAGAAGGTTATACAGTACTTAATAAAGATTCCTAACAAATCTTTATTTTATTGTCTTGTTATGTCAAGGGAGACACTGACATAATTTTTGTGCTGATGTTTCTCATCTCTCCAAAAAATGAGTTAAAATCAACTTTTTTATGTATATTTTATTTCAGTATTCAAATTTATCCAATAGTTTAATGCAACTGTTATATACTGTTATAACTACCTTGATACAGAATCATTTAGTGTCCCTTCTCCCTGTATAAAAATACAATTTTTAAAATTACTTGGCATCATATTATGCATGTATCAACATATATATGCAAATCTTAATACCATGTTTAATATATTTTTCTCTGACATAAATTTTAATCCGCACAGCCTATCCTGATGTTGTTATTAAAGATATAACTCCAGATCATGAATTCATTGTCCTTGCCTGTGATGGAATTTGGGATGTTATGACAAATGATGAAGTAGTTGATTTTGTAAGAACTAGAATTTCTGCAAAAATGGAACCAGAGCAGGTATGTTTGCATCTAATAATATAAATTCATTTTGTTTTTTCTTATTTGTTGGAAGGATTTTTCATAATTTTCCAGTGGATAAAAGTATATTAAAATTATTGAGAGAAACCCAAATGAAGTTTTAAAATTGGCAAAATATGATAAAAGATATGTATTGAGTGTAAGTTGGCTGGCAACTATTTTTAAAAAAATTGTGAAACTATCAGTATTTTTCATAAGCCTGCAAACATTATCATCATAGCAAAAGGTAATACACTTTAGCAGCATTTTAATATACAGATTTTAATTATTAAATAAGAATATGATCTATTAAAAAAATCATACTTTTTTTTTTTATAAACTCATGTGTAATTTTTTTCAGTACTTCTTTGTTATAGCAGACCTTGAGATTGAATCGTCAATTAACCAAGATATCACCCCAAAATCTTGCTGCATGTTCTTATACCTCGGCACATAAATGTATATTAACTCTGTGTTGTATTTTTGCTCTCACCGTGTGTTTCTTATATTATTAATTTTTGATGAGATTTTTGAATTCTTATTTTTTTTTTTAAAAATATATTCATTGCTGCTTTTTGGGGAGGGGTTGAATATGATGTGAACAGTCTTCAATTTATCTTCAAGTAATGAGGTGGATGCTATATCAGTTTTTCAAGAAAGAGGTCTTGACAGATGAGTATATGAAAATAGCCACAACATGAAACTTTATGTTAATGATAAAACCATTTGAAGATGCAATGTTAAAAATTACAAAAAGAAGAAGGGCCTCTGTGTTGGAAATTGGTTTAGCAGTTTCAGACTATCGTTCGTCACTAATATTAGATTTATGTATTGACCAGAGAACTTGCCGTCCATGAAAAAGTGTAACAAACAGCATAAACCATTGTCCATTGTAAGAAACAGCCCATTGATGTCCATTGTAAGAAACAGCTTAATATTTGTGCTGTTGACTGGAAAATTACATATTATAAAATAATAAAGATTCATAAAAATAGTTATTGTTATTATTATATATTGTGTTGTTTATTTTCACATTCATACTTCATGAGCTTGGAGAAATTATAGCTGAGATCTTGACACAAATCTAAAATCGCCAGATATGGTTGGCGGCCGCTAGAACAAAAAAGTACCTTTTTTCCCTATTGTTGTTGCCATGCACATAGTGATCTGTTTTTGCTAACCCCCCTCCTCCCCCCTTGCACAAATTCAGCCTCATATACCTTGGCATTGCGCATTAGCCATAATCATTAAAAAAAAAAAAATTAGACCTAAGTTCTAATATTTTATCATCATATAAAAATTATAATTACTGAATCAGCAGACAGAATACTAAAATGATAAAATTTTTAAAATATGATAGTGATACATAATTAAGATATAAGTAAAACGTGAAAGTTAAGATTGATTGGGCCACCCAAATCATATAGTGGTTAGGGGAGCCTACTGTGATACCCTAAGGTCCAGGTTCGAATCTTGGAAAAGGTATGGTTGTAACTGTCCATCCTTTCGTAGGAGACAATGGTGGCCACCTGTTAGGTGCCTCCACAATAAAATAGCCACCACTTCTGGATTAGGATTAGCTGATGTTTAATAGGCACAATAAAATAGCCACCACTTCTGGACTTAGGATTAGCTGATGCTTAATAGGCAAATGCCTGCCACTGGATTTTTAAAAAAAAAAAAAAAAAGTTGATATTGGTGACAGATATAAGCAGACACAAGTGTTGCAAAAAGCTGAAGATTTTGCTTTAGTTCTATTCTTTGCTGTTAAATGGGCTAACTGCACGAAATTTTCATACTTTTTTTTTTGCCCCGAAAGACTCTTAAAAGCATTCCTTCTCTCAGTCAACTAGTGCATGTGTCCTTACCACTATTAATCAAGTCTAGTACATCCAACAGTGCTACCAGTTTCTTTAATGGGCCTTGATCTTTTGATAGAATATAGCCTTAGTATTGTCTAATAGTTCACTGTTATCTGTATGTCTGTACTAACATCCTAAAAATATTTTGATTAATTTCAAAAAAATACAAAAAGACCTAAATGTTCATTCAGGAAATGCAACTGATGTAATGTTTACAAATATTTTTATTATTTATTTTGCTAACTGCCTACTCTGTAAAGTGCGTTTAATCTGTAAATAATATCCTGATTGTCACAAGAAATTTAGATATTATTTAAGGATAGAAGATTAAGTGTGCTTCATTTAACTTCAAAATTTTATATGTTTAAGTAACTTTGAGAACAAAAATGTGTATCATTTTGCATGATCATATGTAAAATTGTAGCAAACTGTGACTGAAGATAAATATTTAAGTAATCATAAGCAATAACTCTAATGAATGAAACTTATGGATAGATAAATGCAAGTTTAGATTCCATATGCATCTACTCATTTAATATATATTTTTTTACTACTGCTATTTTTTTGCTACTGTTTTTAAATAATTTAGTTCTTGATCAAGAGCCAATCTGGAGAAGCAAACTTGAAGTGCATGTAAAACAAAGGAATAAAATAAAGCTAACTTTTCTTTAGTCGGATGACATGATTTGAAGTATGGTGGAAGGCAAACCAATGATGCTTTACGGTAAACCTTAATACTGAAGTTGGATGTGTTATGTGTGACCAAAATGTCGAGGAACGAAAGAGAATTGCATATCTGAAGCTTAAAAGTGAACTGAATAGCAGGATCAGTGGAATTCATTGTTCAAAAAACTTTATTTAAAAATCATCATTATTACTGTCAAACAGGGTAAAAGTATTGTCTATGTAGCAGAACTATACTGGGAATTTTAAAGTTTCAAATAATTTTTATTCATAATAATGCATGTAGTTATCAGCCAGGATGGGACTGAGGGGCTTCACATGGCTAATCCTTCAGTTTGCTTGTAATACTTAATTTGGAAAACAAAATGTGTTTGCTTCAAACAGAGTTGAGTGGGGGAAATTAGATCATCAATTTTGATGCAAGAGAAATGAAATTCACAAAGTCTGGTTTCTAGACATCTTAATGCACCCTCCACTGGAACATTGGTGAATAATGATTTTACATCAAACGAAATGAGTAAATTTCTAGGAGAAATGCATGTAACTTTTTTTACAAACTGCATTGAATTTTTTATGGTGTAAATGTTATCTAATAGAGTTGAAAATCTAGAAACTAAATATTTAGCTAACGGGTATGAGGCAATGCCAAAATTTGAAACAATAGGCTGGAAAGGAATACCACTTTTATGAATTTTGGGAAGAGCATATAATCTGTCACAATTTGCAACAGATGGGATAAGTGATGAGAAATAATATTGAAATTTAATATTGCTGAGGCCCACAAGCAGCAGAGCGGTAAGGTCCCTGAACGCTGGTAATCTGGTCCGAGGTTCGTATTGCGCGAACGGGCTGGCAGCATGGACGTAGCTTAAAGCAGTTTTTTTAACTGCTTCAAGTTGGTCGGAAGCATATGTGAAGATTTGATCGCAGAGTTTATTTTTGAGAGCTTTAAGTGAAAATAGGTTGATGTGTACATGGATACTGAGTTTGTGCATTTCTTTGACTTGTTATTTTGTCTTTGTGTAGCCCAAAAATTGCCGCTACACAATGACAGAATAACAAGTCAAAGAATTGCACAAAACTGGTGTCCATGTACCACCAAAAATTGCCAGTTATTGCCAAGGGGCATCCATAAATACATTTTTACTGGTGGGTTTTTATTATTATTTATTTTAAATCTTCATGTAGCTTGAAATTTGTAAAATCATGTATTTTTCCTCAGAAATATTGAACATTCATGCTTTTTTTTTTAAATGGACAGCCCACTTATTGAACATGAATGATTTTGTGAAACAGCTGAAATTTTGTTATTGTTATATTAGTTACATTAATCCTCAAAATTAGTTCCGAGTTTATGCTTATTATATTCATAGAGTTTAAGACTGGTTTAGAGATCAACACAGATGTAATACTGAAGATACACCAGTGTGCTTCTGTGTTTAGAGTTCACTTTTTCTTTGCTGAAATGCTGTTTTGTACCAGTGGAGTGTTAAAACATGCCTTTAAAATTTATGTATATGTATCGTGAGGCAAACTAGAGCACATCACTGTGCAACATGCTTCATGCAGTCTTGTGTTTGTTACATGGCAAACTAGAGACAGTGGCATGATTTTTCTGCTAGAATTTCTCAGCTGTTTGCACAAAAAGATTAAAAGCAACTTTTCCTATAGATTTTGTTCCCGCATTTAAATTTACAGAATATTTGGGAAACATTGACTTAACTGTTATGTGTAACTTCTCAGTCCCTTGGAAAAAATTAAGATTAAAATATACCTTTATTATTCTTAAAATGTAGGTGTATGTATTCAAACATTCTGACCTTAGCTTTTTAAAAAAAAAAAAAAAATTAATGTGTGTCTCCAAAGAATATCTTGAAAACATGTCAGTTCTGCTTGTATATTAAATTTACGATTAAACTGTTTTGATTTTTAGGAAGAAAGTTATAAGAAAAAATAGTGTCGTTAAACTATATTGTTTAATAAATGTGAAATTAACTATGTAAAAACTATAAAAAAAGTTCTCTTGAGAGTTTTATAAAACTTGAATTTATTTTTGGCTGGAATATATAAATCATACTGAGTTCACTGGTTCCCAGACTTTTTCAAGGCACTGTAACGTTTCCGAGCTTTTATGGAAAAATAGCAAGACAGGATTGTCTTTTTAAAATTTATTTAAAACTCAACAACAAATTCATTCGTGATTAAATAATGGATGAATAGCGTAAACCGTTACATTGCTATATCTTACAGAAGGGAAGGAACGAGTTTCCCACAGTCTTTCTGACTACATGTTCATCCAACTCCACTGCTTCGTCTCTTCTCCCACAAGAGCAGCGAACAGCCGTGAACAAGTC
>KK116199.1:305162-353253 GCA_000611955.2 Stegodyphus mimosarum
GTCTGGAACTTAAAAACACAGAGCTGAAGTTCGGAGCCTGACGGTCCTCTCTTTCTCCCGGACTGACGTCTGGAATCTTCTTTAGAAAAGCGCGGAGTTGAATTTCGGAGCCTGACGGTCCTTTTTTTCACCCGGACTGACGTCCGTATTCTTTCTTTGTTAAGCACAAGAGTTCTCGTTCGATGACCAAACTAAAACTGCTTCGTGGATTTTCATCATACCTGCTGCCACCAAATTATTATAGCTGTAACGTTTCCGAGCTTTTATGGAAAAATAGCAAGACAGGATTGTCTTTTTAAAATTTATTTAAAACTCAACAACAAATTCATTCGTGATTAAATAATGGATGAATAGCGTAAACCGTTACATTGCTATATCTTACAGAAGGGAAGGAACGAGTTTCCCACAGTCTTTCTGACTACATGTTCATCCAACTCCACTGCTTCGTCTCTTCTCCCAAAAGAGCAGCGAACAGCCGTGAACAAGTCTAGGGGATAAAGACCCATTAGCCTTCAGGACATTCTTCCTGGCCGAATCGCTTACACCCTGGCTCTAAAAATGAGTTTCTTTAAGTTAGTCCGAAACAGGAAGTCTCTAATAATAACCAGGTGGTTGTTTTCTTAATGATTCATTTGCTGTTACAGTTTGTCACAGCACCCTCCCTAAATAAAAGTATGATTAATCAATCATATGTAAGAGATTTAAAAAATAAACTTCATATATATTCATTATTTAATTTTTTTAACTTTATTAACATTAAATTAATAATCAGTGTGATGGCTGAGCTTGTAAATAACTGCACATTTTCTCAAATTTGGAGATAACGGGGACATGTCCACCCATATTTTCTTTTCTACATTAATTTTTGCTCTGTACTTTCTTTTTATTACAGTGCCAAAAGCCAAGCTTCGCACAAATACAACTTTGAAAATGGAATTAAATCTGCTGAGCCATATCGCTTATATTTATCTTTTATTGAAAATAAAAATTCTGTCAATTCCATGCTACCAAATTTAGCTTTCAAACTGTTGTCGTAAGATAGCTCGATAAGATTATTTTCCACAAAAGTAAATTCTGATGGAGCACTAATGTTAAATGGATCTTGAATCCATGCAAACCTATCAAAATTTTTATTTTGGAAGTATTTCTCAAACCAGATAATTAGCTGTGATAAGTGCTTTGAAACATGGTTCTTATACTTTAAGAAAAAAAAGCTTATTTGATAGCAACCAGACATGGAGCAAGCTGTATGAGTACTGATACCAACACCCTAGGGCTAGTTTAAATTATTTTCATGCATGAATATATCAAGAATCTCGAAGAGGTTCTGACCTTTGCTCCTGCAGTAATATTTTTGCAAAACAGATGGTCTTCATTAATATTATTACCATCTATAAACTGTACCTACCTTATCAAATGAGCATCTGTATTATTATCCGTAGCCTCATCTAGCTGTAATCCAAATGCCACACCTTTAATTTTTTTAATTAATTGATCATTGATATCCTCTGCCATGTGTTGTATTCTCTGACCAGTTGTGTTATTGTACAAAGGCACTTTTAAAAACAGCTTTCTAACAGATTCACCAACCATATCTACATCTGTTCACCATATCTACAGCTGCCAGTAAAATAAGTTCTGCGCTGGCATGAGGCTTCTTACATTTTGCAGTTTTGTAAGTCACCTTGTAAGATGCTAGCAAAGCATTGTTAGGTATTGATTCAATCATGCAGTTTTAATTTTTTTCCCCTTCAGTTGTTGTTATTTTAGTTCTTACTGACAAACTTCCTGGCAAAAAATGCGTGAGATTTGCTGGGGCGATTAGCTTTTAAATGGTGCTTCAGTTATCTTGGAAGCATACTCTCTGCAGCCAAAACTTTCATGCACAATACACATTGTGGTCTCTCTTCATTTCTGATGTAAAACCAAACTCTAGATAACCGTCATCATATTTCTGATATTTGTTTCAAGACAGTTGTGCCACTGGTTGAAGACATACTTTCTTTATCTGCATTATTACATTTATTACTGTTCCAAAAACTGTCCATCATCAAAGATACAACAGGAAAAAAAAAATCACAAGACTATTTATCAAAGACAACAAACAGGAAGTTATATAGCACTAACTATACCACATGAGATAATTTATATCCTTGTTTATTTATATGAAGTGCTGAGTTTAATTTTACTAGAATCAGTTCATAAGCTGACTGCTTGCTTATGTGCTTTCTGCAAGATATTCTAGATTCTTTTCATCACGATCTTTTTATCTTTATTTCCATTATAAGAGTTTGTGCACCTTGAAATGTCTATTATAACGGTCAACTTAAGTTGCGAACACTGGATATAGTAGAAGTGTATGCATCCACCTAAAATATAGTTCTACTACTTCGAGATGCTATATTATAAAAATTACACTTTGAAATTAAAGTATTTTGTGGCAAAGAGAACAGAATGGAAAATAAGTAGTTTACATTGCATCTAGCCTTTTATTTAAAAGTTTGCTAATATTATGTCAATCAATTGATAACTAGTAGGAAGACATCCCCCCTTTTGTTTTTTGCATTATTAGCGAAATCACAAATTACTGCAATCCCAACCTCATGCCACTCTCGATGAGAAAAGCAATTAAAGCATTCTCTCATTCACTGAGCGGGATGAGGAGAAAGCCGTTGTTATGATGTCTCCTTAAGCTTTGACATATATGTATAATTTTGAAACCATTATGCAGTGGTTCCACTAAGATTATTGTTATGAATGCTTTTGTCAAATTATGGAAGCATTTTTCTAATAAATGCAGTAACAAAATTGTTACTTTTGCTGATAATTTGACTGGCATTTCTGTGACAAGCATAAATCATATGAAATCCAACTTCAAAGAAAATGCTGGCTTTTCGACTCGGGGGGGGGGGGACTTCTGAAATTCGGTGTACACAAACCTGAATCAAACAATATGATGAGCTAACTTTAGCAACAATTTAAAGAAAATTTCACCATTTCTTTTTATGGAATAAGTAGATTGCTGTGATCGAGAAGGCACGGTGATGCTGGTTCGCGCTCACAAGAATATTCTGTGTTGGCACCTTTACTTTTATATGTTGTCAAGTAAAAACATACCACACAAAATATGTAGACATTTGTAGCTTTTCACTCTTTTTTGGGGGGGGGGTAAAGCTAAATAAATGTCTTGGTTCAATTAATTATAAAGCTTTTACATTATTATGTGGCATCCCTGTGAAGAGGGCAATGTTCCCACAGCGCATTATTTGGGAGCCATTGCTGTAGTTCATTAGCTTTATTTGCAGCAAGAATTTGTAAATTCTTTAGAATTACATAAAGTCATAACTGAAAGTTTGCAAAAACAATTTACCAGTTTAATTGTTCATTTAGTATGGGGCACATAAAGCATTGTGTTATGTGAGTTAGATATTTTTTAATACATATGTAATTGAAGTATAGATTACAAATTATGAATTGGAATTATTTGCACTCTTTTGTTAGTGAATATATTCAAAATAGGATTTCTGTAATGAAAATGTATATGCAACAAATCTTTGTAACATTACAAATAATATATAATTTTTAGTGCAGTACATGCATGTGTTTAATAGGACTTACAGTATGTATTGTCTTTTTATTACAGAAAGTGTTTAGTCAAAATTTAAAAAGAAAAATTCCTTTTAACTTTTTATATGCATTTTATGGTATATATAATTGTGTTTTTCTCTCAGTATTCATTGATTAATTCTTTGTATTTCTTCCCTTTATTCAAAGATATGTGAAGAACTCATGACACGATGCTTAGCTCCCGATTGCCAGATGGGTGGTTTAGGATGTGATAATATGACAGTTGTTCTTGTTTGCTTATTGCAAGGTGAATCATATGAGGAACTGGCCAATAAATGTTCTAGAGTTTATACTTCACCTCATGATGCTACTTTGGTATTGTCAGAATCATCTGCATCTGATGCAGAGGATGAATGTGATGAAGATAGCAGTAAATCAGATAATCTTCATCAGCGTGATGAGTTACGGGACTGTAATATATCAACAAATAGGCCATCAACAGTAGTATCATCCAATCTTACAGACAAACCTCCTACTTCACATCTGACTGGCTTAGTTCAAATGGACAATTCTGTAAGAGAAGGAGGGGAACTCGCTATAGCATAAGTATACTTAGCCTTAAAAAAAGAGAAAAATGTAAGATATGTAGGTAATTTCTGCACAAATGGATATTTGCTGTACATAATAAAATATGTTAATGCCTGGAAACTTTTTAACTTGGGCACAAAAAGATATGTATACAGCATATGACTTATAATTTTTTCATGTATTTGTTCTTGTCAAATTGAATACCTCAGTAAATTCAGTTGTAGAAAATTTTAAATTTTAGAAGTTTTATTTGTTAGTTGCCTATTTTTTAATTTATGTGTATGTATGAGAATTGCTTTCAACATTTTATCAGATTGAAATGATTTTGAATTAATTTTTTTTTCTCCCTTCTCTTTCTGTATGTGTGTGAAATTAAATGTACCTGGATCTATAGAATGAAGAAATTCTGAGTTGAGATACATGCATGTTTTATGTTTTTATTACTTACTTTTTTAGAAATATAGTGTGTTTTAGGAAAATGCAGTAAATCTCTTGATGCTGTGATTTAAAACTATTGTTCATGTTTTGGATTGTCATATTAAAATATTTCTGGGTTGACTGTGTATGAAAATGTATGAATAGTTAAATGTGTATTATTTATATTTTTGGAATTTTAATATGGCACGTTATATCCTGCTGCCTTTAAAATATTAAATTTCACTGATTTTGAGACTTCAGTGCATCGGTTTGCTTCATAATTTTTTCATAGTTTTTTAATGGGCCTAGCATTTTATGTATTATAAAAATAGTACTTTTTTTCCCTTGCATTAGTGACCTTCTGAAGAATTAAAAATTTCACAAAAAATTCATTCATTGTTGTCAGCCATTCAAAGAAACGTTGCTTTAAAAGTATTCAATGATTGCTTAAATTTATATCTATTTTAACCAAAAGATGTGCGATACACATTTAAAAAGAGAGAGAGAAAAAGAAAGAAAGAAAGAAGTTGAATTCAAAATTAAAGAAATCAGGATCTCAGAAAGACCTGGAAATCTTTTTTTTTTTCCTGTTCTAGAGTTAATTATTTTGGAAGTTATTGTCTTGTGTGTTATGCTTGAATGAGTAGAGGTATGGTATTTTCTTATTAAACTGGATCCTGCATGAAGCTTTGATAGCATATGAAATTTCCATGTTACATATGGGGTAATTATGTTTGCCAGTTTTGACAATTAATCATTTTAGCTAATTTGATAAGGAAATGCCAAGCATTATTTTAAAATCTCTATATAATTTAGGCATCATAAAATCATAAAAATAAACTGTGTTAAGTATTAAAGTAATGCAGTTTTAAAGTGGTAAATGAATGTTTTTTCTTTTCGTTAGTTAAGGAATTATCTTCACTTTGTTAATGAAGTTAGTTTGTTTAATGCCTTATTCTACAGGTTGCCCAAAGAAACTAATAATCCATATGCAGTCTTATTTCTTTTTATTTTAAGTAACCTAGTTTTTATATGAAAAGGTGCACTGAGATTGGCAGATCGGTTTGCTCTTTGAAAGCTGTCTGCTCAAAGTTGGAATTCTTTGATGTAATTATGCATAATACTTTTATAAGTAATTCATAATGGGGGAAAAACTATTAGTTCCATCGAAGTTAATTGATAACTTATTTCTGTGTACTCCTTGTAAAAAGGTATTATTCCCATGTATGTCTATATACTTCAGACTAAATTATGTTGAGAATTTTCCATGAGTCAAATCAATGCTCAGGTCAGGGTCAGCTTAAGGAACAATAACCAAAAACATCCAGTATCTCAGCCAGGCTCATTCTACCTATCACAGATGTTTTAAAGCATATAAATTAACCCAAATTTAATTAATTTAATAAATTAAAAGCTTGGTGAAACTCAGGCAACAGGAACCAAGTAGCCAAGGGGGAAAAAAAAGTTGAAATAAAGCAACTAAACAAGTAAGAGTACAGAGTCCTCCATGAAAGCTCCCTTTCTCTTATGCAGATAGGACTTGTGATTTCGTGATATTTAAGTAACAGAACATTCACCGGACTGCAAGTTGAGTGCAACAACAGTGCAAAAACTAATAAAAGATTATGAACATCATTAAGCTATCCATTCCAGCTGCAGTTTATAAAGCAAGTGGGTCATTTGCAATAGCTCTTATACTTTTATTTTGCGTTTAAATTTGGTTGCAGCTTGTTGACTTAGAGTATTTTATCCCATTTTAAATTTCTTTTACCTGCAAGTGCCAGTTAATTTTTTAAAATAACTGGTGTTAGTCTAAGAAAAGAAACAAAATTTTCCTCTCTTACTTCAGTCCCTATTATAGCTATACTCCTATTAACAATTTTCATTATTTCTCATAAAAACAATAGCTTTTTTTTTAAATAATGTGTTGCACTCTGCATTAAGGGACATTATTCAGTAAAGTGTCTAATGTTTCCAATAATGTTATACTTTTTGCATATATTAGAGCCTTGGAAGTGAAACATATGTATGTATATTTGGAACTAAGAATTTGATTAAAATCGGGCATTCCCAGCCTTTTTATTCAATTGTGGATCTGCTGAGTCCCAACTTGAAGTATGTGGACCCGATGTACACTGCACAAAAAAAGGGGGGAACAGTTCTATATCTCTCGTTCTATTGGGCCAATTGACAAAATTCAAATTGCGTTTTTCATGTCTCGAAAGTGCGACTTAGGATATATATAGCATTAATCTAACATAGGTATTTTGACACAAAATTGGTCTTTTTCTGAAATAACATACCGATTTTTTTCCATATTTCGATTCTACGACTCAAACTATGCCTAAATATTAGATTTTCTAAAATTTGGTGTGAAATTTGCGTGGAAATACAAAAATTTATTTTGTTGAATTTTTTTCACTTTGCGCCAAGAATTGCCACTTGGCGAATTTCTTAATACGTGGCAGCCTATTTTCCTATCCCTTCCATTGTAATGGAGTGGAAAAAGTCACATTGTTCTTATTTCAAATAATTTCAGCAAAGTGTGTAAACCACATTAGATGTTATCGTTTTCAACAAATATGCCAAATTTCAAAACGCGCCAATATATGAATTCACATATATCTTCGAAAATTTTGAATTAAAAGCTCTAATTTTTTGCAGGTATACTTAGAAATACATGAAATTTATAAAAATTATTTAAAAATACAGATTTGAAAAATTTATTATAAAAAATAGGTGAATTTTATTTGGAATGAACCTAAATTTCGAACTGTATAAGAATGAATCAAATAAGTTTCATAAAAAAAGAGATATTAATAAATACATACCAAATTGAATTAACATTGAGGAGCTAAAATTTTGATAGCTAATATTTTAAAAACTACTTGTGCGATTTTTACAAAACTTGGCAGCTTGGCATAGTTTGAGTCGTAGAATCGAAATATGTAAAAAAAAAAATTGGTGTGTTATTTCAGAAAAAGTCCGATTTTGTGTCAAAATACCTATGTTAGAATAATGCTATGTATAAATTTAATATATATCCTAAGTCGCGCTTTCGAGACATGAGAAATGCAAGTTGAATTTCGTCAATCAGCCCAATAGAACGCCAGAAATAGAGTTGTCCTTTTTTTTTTCTCCCGTGCAGTGTACATGTATGTAATATTTCTAAATGAAATATTTATTTTGTCAGATATTAAAAGCTAATGAATAAACAGTTTAACAAACCTAAATGAAATATTTATTTGTAGATTATTAAAAGTTAATAATAAATAATTCTGATATGATACAAAAAATGTAAATTACAAATTTTGAAAATTTTAACTGATAAAAATGAAACTTATTTTTACATACAGAAATAGCAAAATAAAATAAAATACTCTTTTAAACAACATATGCAAATTTATTTTTAAGCCTGTTGACTAGGTAGGCTGTGTTACTAAGATCCTTCTGGCTAATGTTTTAATATATGTCTCAGGTGACATATATTAAAACATTAGCGAATTATGTGAAGTTATGTGAGAATAATCTTTATATTTACCATTTGTGCAATTATCTTCAACTTTAAGCATCGGAAGATTAATATTGAAAAGGAAAGTGTAAAATAAATGTTTAAAAATGGATTGAAAATTAATATTTTTTAGGAGGGAGTTCAGCTGCACTACTCACCCTAGGAGTCGTCACTGCTCGTAAGTAATTATCAAAACTTAATTCGGTAGAATAATGACATTCACTGGCACAAGTAATAAATTTCACCATAAAAATTCCAATTGCTCACTATAGAAGAAAATTACTACCTCTGACTGACTGACTGTATCTAAATTAGCTGGAGCTTAAATAATGATTTCATCTAGAATTTTCAGAATCCTTCCCCTCCCATTAGCTAAAGATGGTTTCAGAAAATACAAGTAACAGTGAATTCCTGGACTGTGATATTAGTTTTATCATTATTAGTTTATAAATTATATTTTATCATGAACCCTTTAGTTCGTATTATGGATGCCCAAAAAACACAATTTTGTCTTGGTTGGAAAATGCTGATTTAAACCAGTATCATTTTTTCATGTATGAGTTTCTTTGGATAGTCTCAATTTTTCTTTGATGTCCCCTTTGAACCCATTCTTGAATAAGTTTGTTTTTCATTCATGTTATGCTTTTTGAACCTGGAATGTAATTGTAATAAACTACTTGGTATTGGAAGTTTTAATTAATCCATCAAGAGATTCAGCCTTCTCAGTCAGTGCATGATCTGTGTGGCTATAAAAACTGATACTAGCTTAAATCCAAAGTAATTTTAAATTATGTTTTTTGCTCGGTTCTTCCCTTTTTTGTCGTGTTTGTTTGTTTAACTGTATGAAGTAATTTATTTCAATGGGTTCCACTCTGGAGGATGCCAGCAGTGCCAATAGTACATCCATCATATATATATAACATATTCTAGGTTTAACATTGAAATGAGAAGAGATCCAATCACCAAAAGTATGTTCTGTTGCACCTGGTTGAGCTTGATTTAGAGAGTTAATAATTTGTATCGTATAAGCTATATAGCTTGTCTTTTTGCTGAGTAGTACAGATTTCTTCCATATCTAAAGCATATTCATTTAATGTTGTTTAAAGAACCATTGAAAATCAAGAATTTCTTATAAAAATATTTAAATTGCAATTTGGGAGGTGAAATACCAGCCAGTATGAAAACAACTTTATTTGAAATAGTCGTAAAGAATCGTGAGCATCCAACTTCTGTGCAGTGTGCCTGATTTCATCTAAATCATATTAGCGTCTTTCCTTATATAATTATTGGGATGTTAATATCATTCAGGATAATTCTGAAAGGGTCACTTTTGTTGGCCAGCACACAGTAAAAGTTCTTTTACAGTATTTTAAAATTCCATCTGTTGTTTTATTTAATAAATATGAAATGTTCTGTAAAATTCAGCTTCTCATCTAGAATTATAACAAAAATTTTAAGTTTAATAAATTTAATTTTATAATCATTAAGCTTCAACTTAAGTTGGCTTGGTTAACTTGCCACCCTAAGAAAAAAGGCAAAAATTTCTCAGTCTTGAATCTAATTCCTTCTTTATGTTACTATTATACACTTTATTCATAATAATTCCCGTTTTATTAAAAATGTGTTCAGTTTTTTATTTGCTCTTCCTAGTGAGGAAACATAAATTAATAGCAATGTGTCATCAGCGTATCAAAGGATTTTTGTATTTGGCACATCAATTTTATCAGTAAATTTATTTGTGATGAGGCTTCAGAATATAGTGACACTACAGCAGCCCTGTGAGCAATTTTTTTTTTTTTTACTTTGTAAATATCGTCATCAATTTCAGTTAAGTAAATAGATATTATATCATTAAAATAATTCACCAAAAGCTCATGCAAGAAATCTACAATTTTTAAAACAGAGCAAGAATGACCATATGATGCAGTCAAAGGTGCTATTCACCAGAGCCACCTGCTAGTTTGTTTCGTGTCCCTAAAGAAATAGCTGTATACAGAACCTGATATGGGATCTCTTTAAAAATCAGTACCATTAGATCCTATTTTTTTAAGTTTGGAGAAACACACTGAAGCATTTGTTGTATAGAATCAGAAGAAAAAGAAGGCTATTCCGTGTATAAAATTTTAATAAATGTATCTGCGATGCCATGGTTGCACTCCTAGTTCTTGAACTTCCAGTTACCCTTTCCAGTTCTGTTAATATAAAATTCAAAAACTTTATCCTGACAAGTGTCAAAATTCATTCATTCAAAAACTGTATCCTGATAAGTGTAATTTTTTCCCCATCCTGCAGTCTTCTTTCTGAGTAAAGTTTTATTTACCAGTTCAATATATAATTCTTTATGAAAAACAAATTCTATATGTGTCATATTTGCTGGTCAAGATTTTAATCTTTCTCTGAAGATTCAGAAGTGATTATAGTTGTAATTTTTATTCAGTTTGACTGTAGTGAAAATATAAAGTTCTTGGTGTTAAAATTTAAAAAATTTTTTTTTCTGTTTTTGTCTCACTGTATGAGAGGTTATTTCTCGCATACAGTAATATTTAGATGATTTTAAGCATAGGAAAGCTGAAAAGTTCTTATTTATTTAAGTACTATTTTCAGTGCAATTAATTTTTTAACAGTAATTTTACTTAATTTGTAATCAAGCTTATTTGGGAAGGGTGTATGTATGTGTATAACTTCTTAAATTAACTTTTTAGCTAATAATGCATGACTGTTAGTGATGTCAAAGAAGTTGCTTTAAAAATTTTGGATATGCTCATTCATAACTTAAAATTTATTATTTTAGTGTCAAGTCACATACTGAGCTCTGCTTTTAGGTACAAAATGTGTCTATATAAATTACAGATCTTTTTTAAATATATTATTAAAGTTTCAAATTTCATTTCTTCTGAATATTCTTAGTTATGAAATGTTCTATAAAATTTTCATTTAAAATAATTGTATTCCTTTATGAATATGTAAAATATATTTATGTATGTGATTAAAAATATATTTGTCTTAGCGAAGGTTAATTGTATAAAAAGTAAGTATAACATGAATACCCTTCATTAAACAGTCGGAATGCATGTAAAAATAATTTTATTTCAATCTCTGTTACGTGTAAATCTGCTCCCCTAAAGGATCTGGCTGATCCTTTCCATCAATGATAGATTCCAGGATGTCTTTGTATTTACTCTTTAAATGGAAGTTAAATTACATATAAGATTCTTAGGTTAAGAACGAGAAATTTACTCATTTAAATCATTCTGATGTGTCATGTATCATTACATTGGCAGAATTCAACAGTACTTTTTAACAACATACATCAAAATTTCTTGGAGGGTTAAAGAATGTTGTTGGGGAAATTAAAACTGTTTTGATAATTTTTTCTACCCCCTTTTTTTGTATATACATATAGGGGCCATAGTGATTGCTCTTTATCTTCTTGATTACATTTTTATTTAGGAATGAGTAAACTTAGATATTATTTTCAAGGGTTGTATATCTATACAACCCTTGAAAATAGTATCTAAGTGAAAATAGTATCTTGTCTATGTGCAGTAAAGAGAATCTTACTGAAATCATTCCATATATTCAGTTTTATGTTAGAAAGTTAATGCCATATGAAGATAATACTGGAGGATTTATTGCAAATGGTTATCAATACTTGTTCATTCAGCCGTATTATGAATAGAACAATTGATAAGAAATTAATGTAATTTATTTTTATTATGTTTATTATAAACAGATTTTGCTTTAAAAATTCTAGAGAATATGCAATCTATATCCATGTGGTTTATCTTTATAAATTTTATTTATCATATAAGTTTCATTTTCATAATACAGTAATGTCTTGCATAAATATAAATACTGTTGTAAAAAATGCATGCCAGAAGTATCCAACATTATAAATTGTAATAAGTGAAACATTTAATATTTGCATTTTAATATATTTCACACATATAAAACACAAGATTTTTATATTTTAGGGAAATATTTTTATGTAATCTGTGTGAGTTTTTTTCTTTCCTTATTGAATCAGTTAGTATTTCTTTCTTTGTTTCGTTTAAATGTTTATTGCAACTTAAATATAATTCTTTTTTTGTTGTTGTCTATAAATGCTGAAGGAATGTTTTGATTTGTTGATTGCAGTAGTTAAATATAGTGTTTGATGCTAGAACTGAAATTTTCAATCAAGGTGAAAATTCTTCAAAATGGATAATCAGGTACATTAAGTATATTTGAGTACCAAACCTGGAGAAAATATGTAAGCCAATGAAATTAAAGAATTTAAATCCATTGCAGCCTAGCAATTTTTCAATATTTGTTACTAGTAGATTTTTTTTTGGGGGGGGAGTCTTTAAAAACATTGCTGCGCCATCAAAGTCATACAGATTTGGTGATGAGGTATTGAATAAGGTGAAAGTTACTGATCAAAAACTGCGTGATGTTTTAGCTTCATTGTAGTTATTTATGGCATTATTCTCTGCTGAAACTGAAATGAGATGTACATCATTTTTTAACAGTTTGAAGCTATTTTATTTATAGAACTTATTTCCAAAGAATTTGGTAACTGATTTATGAATTATCTTTAAATTTATTTACCCAATTTACATAATAGCTGATTCAATAACCAGAAGTTCAAGCATTGAACAACCATCAACGATCTATTAATCATAAATGCACAACAAAAGTGGCATAGTAGTGCTTTCATTTTTGTAAGTTTTGAGACTAGGCTGGAGCAAGCAATCCATATAGAGTGAAATCTTCCCGAGGTGACTAACCAGGGTTTCAGATAATTGTGTTACTCCTATTATTATATTATGGTTTGAAAGTGTTGGTCGTTTTCTGTGGTTGTTGATGTGAAAGATCTCACTGTAATTTATTTTTGTATTCTTCCGGCATAGCTCTTCTTTTTCTTTTTGAAAATAAAAATAGCTAGAATTTCTAAACATTGTGAACTTTTATTTGGAATGCTAAAATAAGTTCAGAAGCAAAATCCTTCTCGGGGATGTCAGAATGAAAATATGTGGATAGTTCATCATTAAATCAGTAAGGAATATTTGGTCTTGCAATTTTCTGTAGCTGAGATCTTTTCTTAAAACATGGCTTGAACAAGACTGCAAGTTGCTGGTTAATAGTTATCTCCTCATAGTGCTATAGATAAGCAGATTTCTGCTGGCTTTATTTTTTACAAACTTGCTGTAGTAATAGGAGAATCCTTGTTGAACGTCTTTTAAATTTAAAATAATGATAAACTTGCAATTTTTTTTATTTACAATCATTAATTGTAGAGCCGAAGGGGAGAATCTTATCCACTGTGTATCTTCAAGCCCCATGTCAGAGAGCTATAGTATGGCCACCCCATATATAGCTGGTGATTAGTTTCTGAAAGAAAATGTATAAATGTAAATATTATTGTTAATAAAGAGTAATTTTATTTCAGTGTGCTGTTTTGACTAATCTGTATAGGCACTCTGGCATGCAGTCTGCTTTCATTGTAATTTTTGCAGTAAATGTGCCTTTAAATGTAAAACTTATTATTTACCTGGTTACTTAATCACTTTTTATAGTTCAAAACATTTCACCTTTAAGCTGCATTTGCTTTCAAGTTTATTAATTATTTGTAAATGTAAAAATTTCCTGGTTTTTCATTATGTTGAATTTTATGAGTTTTATAGCATGTGGTATGTTTTGATGAATGGGACCACATATTTTGCAGCTAATGAGATTGTTTCCCAAAGGTTGTTTATATTATTAAATATTGTATGATTATGTTGTTTTGATAAATTTCCTTTACATCCTTCATTCTATAGATATGTTTTAAATTTTTCCTTCCTTTTACTTCCTTTAAGTAACTAAATCTATTTGTAGATAATTTTTTAAACTGATGGCTATTACATATATAAATTTTATTCTGAGAGAAATGAAAACTGTAATCTATGTTATTGACAAATTTTGCATTTATGATAACTTCAGGTTAAAGATTTTAAAACATCGTTAGTAGCCCTAAATTTTCATTATGTAGTTTTCCAAAGGTATGTATTTCTTACAACTTAAAACTTGCATCTTACAACACATAAAATCAAATTTGAAATGAAGTTGTGACTACTAAGTAAATGTCTTTTTTTAAAATATTCATATTAAAATAGTAGTTTGAAAGTAATTGATTTAACTTTTTTTTTCTGCGGCAAAAGTATTTTTAAGAAACATGATGTATGGATAAATTTTACAAAAAATATTTTTTATACCTTTGTGCCTGAATCTGTGTTTTGTGCATAGAATTGCCATTTCATAATATGAATGCATTTAGTGTTTGCAGCTTCTTTTCCCAGAAAGCAAATTCATATTATTTGATTTTGTGCCATATCATGTCTAGAAAAGCATGCAATAAATCATGCTGCTGAATAATTAGTCTTTTTTTTTAGTGCTTAAAAAACAAGTACACTTCCCCTTAAACGATGTGTGTATTTTAACAACTAATATACTTCTCCCCTTTGTTAATAAAGGGTGATCTTTGTATGTTATTTCTATTTATAATTAAAATAAAGTATCCAAAAGAAATATTTAGTAAAAACAAACTTCAGCCTTTATTTGGTATTATATTTAGTAAAAAGTAGCTGAATGGATTTCAGCAGATAACAACATAGATTGCCCTTCTAGAAAAGCAGGATTATTCTGTGCAATCTTGCTGTTTCATTATATAAATTAACAATGAATAATTTGTGCTGCCTATTAAGAGGATGTCATAAAGAGGATTAAGATTGTCATTAAGAGGATGTCATCATATAAAGGATGGGTTTATGAGTCTTGTGAAAACTATTGAATGTTGCATGGATGCCAGTAAAGTGGCTGCCAAAATTTTTATTCAAAATAACACCAAATGAAAGTTGAATTTTGCAAATTATAAAGTTCACGGAATGCATCTTACATCTGTTATTAAAAAATTAATGTTTAAATTCATAATTCATCCATTTCCAGAAACATTTGTTCCTCTTCTGAGAAGTTGACAAGAAAATTGCCATACTTGTGTTATTAATTATTGAATTCTTAATACAGAATATTATATTTTAGCTTTCATATAATTGTTTACTTTTTCTTATTATACTTGTTTGAAATATTGTGCCTTTAGTGTACACACTTTGAGAAATATGCCAAAAATCAAACTGATGAACAAAGTTTTAATGTTCTCAGAGTGAAAATGTGTATAGTTGTGTAAATTCCCAAGTGTAACTATTTTATTATTGTGCTAGAACATGTATATAATGTTGCCTTTTGTAAAAATATTGGTAACTTAGCAGATCTAAGAGTTTATTGAGATATTCTGTAAATGCAGATATTTACACTTGATTTTATTTCATTGATTCATCTATTAATTTTCTGTATTTATTTTGAATTAATATCAATCAAGAAATAAAGGTCATAATTCACAAATAAAATTACATACAATTGTATTATTTTAATAAGACACACTTTCACACTTTTGCATTTGTTTTAATCCAACAGATATTTAGAACATTTTACAAATGTAATTCCTTTACTTTTATAAAACTGCCTCAAATTATCTGATTGGAATAAGTAAAGAAGTGTGCTGAAATACTAATTAATGAAACTACTAGATTTCCAGTAATTCCATGTGAATTCATATGATTGGTTTAAAAATGGTACTTTTACTGTAGGTATTTGTAAAAGTAGCTTCATTTTAATCAGCAGCCAATAAGCTCTTTAATTTATTTTTTATTGCCAAGTTAGTGCCAGAATTATCACTAAATTCATGTTTATTTGTCCCTGTCATTTTTTCCACAGATGCTTTTTCACGGGATTTTTGCTACATGAACTTTGCAAAGACTTCTCATATAGCGAACTGTTCCTCACTGATTTTAATTCCACCACTTAGATGAGTGCCACAGTCTTTTCAACATTCTGTGTATGAGAAGCTCTTTCTAGATCAACAAAATGAAATTTAGGATTCAGACTTGTTTAAAAGAAAATTTTAAATGATAGAAATAGTCATGTTTTGGGATTTTTAAAAATCAATTTTCTAAAAATTGCAAATTTTTATATTATTTTTTTATGTTTTGTATAGTTTTAATACACGTTTATATTCAGTTTAGGAAGTAGAACTTAGTAAGTTTGACATCCATTCAATAACAAAAATTGAAATATTTAATAATGAGTTCTATAAGATTCCGTAAACAAGATGTTTGAAAAAAAATTATATTGATCGAAATATTGCACGACATTCTGTATAGCAGTGTTCATCACTTGATCTATTAACAATAGAAACCTTTTTTCTGAACTGATATTTCATTTTCAGTTAGGTACAGATGCAAATATTCTGTTCTTTAGTTTGTATATGACCCCTTGAAAACGTTAAAATAAAATATCAATTTTTGTCATAAGAGAGTCAAGCTTTTTTGCATTCTAGTTTTTTGAATAAGTATAAACTTTTATTAAATATAACTATAGGAACTGAAAGGCTGTATAAAATGTTAAATTTTGCGATTTTTACAAATTCGGTTTTTTAAATTTAAATATGCTGTAGCATGAAAATTTTTGTTTTTTTAACACAAAATGCATGTTTTTAACCACTGTTGCAAGGCTGCAAAAGGATTTTTGTATGATCAATAGTATATAGGTATAATAATTTTCAATACTTCCTGAAGTTTCCTGTTTGATTAGCTTATTTTTCTTTTATCTTAAATATAGTAAAAGACTTATATTAGATCCTCTCAATATATTTTTTGCTGTTTCTAGATGACCACTATCTTTTATCTAATCTCCTGGCCAGTAGAGCAGTTAGTGACACTAACTGCTCTACCAATAGTCCCAGGTTTGTATCCCAGAGAAGTCATGCATATTTGTAAGTGTATAGTGTCTGTGTGGCAAGGGGGAACTTAATATACAGTGTGCGAAAAGTCCTCTGAAGAAGTTGGTGATAGGAGAAGACACCTTGGATTGCCTCCTGAGGTTATTCTCCCTCAAAACTGAGGTGGAACTGCACAGTTGGTGCAGTGAGACTATACCTGTACAACCAATTGCGAATTTCTGGTATACCATTAACTTCTATCTGTACCTGTTTCGTATCTTTTATCCTTAAAGCCATCATAATCCTTTTCTTTTACATTTTGTATTGCACAGATCTCTTAATTACACTGATTTTCAGCAGATTTTTAATAAATTTTAATTTAACAATCTACCTCCAAAATTTCTTTTACACATTACAAACATTTTTAAATGGACAGTTTATGCTGTGCTACCATATATTTATCAGTGACGATAAATATTGTGAAGCATTTAACAATTATCTCTTTAATTTATCAATCTTATTATCAATTATTTTCATCTTCCACATTGGTTGTACAAATAATCAGTCCTTAGTTTTGCCATCTGAGAGTGCATAAGAATCTTCAATAATTAATCAATCTGTACTTACTTAAAATCTATGATCTGAAAGAAATAATTAAATTTCTCAATTTTAGTTTTAGTAATATGTAACTGATTTTAAAATACAGGGTGTTTATAAAGTCCCGGACCCATTTTGATGTTTAATAACTCATAAAATAATGAAGATATAAACAAACTTATGGCATTTATTGATAGAATAACTTATATATTTTGCTTTTCAGGTTTGAATATCTTTATTTTGTAAATATAGTCTGCACGTGCGGTTAATTTCAGATAATTTCATTTCCAGTCTAAATATCTGTACTTTTCTAAATATCATCTGCTTATTAATTGCATTTTTCTCTCTTTTGTTTTTGGCAACTATTAATCAGCATAATGTGCGCATATGGGGATCTGAAAACCCCCATGAATACCGTGAGGCACAAAGGAATTCCCCAAAGGTTAATGTGTGCTATGGACTAATGCACAACCGAGTCATTGGGCCTTTCTTTTTTTACAGAAAAGACGGTCTCATCAGTTGTATACTTAGACATGTTGGAAAACTTCGTATTTCCACAACTAGAAGAGCTTCAGCCACATGCCTTTTTGCAACAATATGGTGCACCACCTCATTGGGGTTCCATCGTTCTTAGTTCTTTGAATGACCATTTTACAGGAAGATAGATTGGGCGAGGAGGTCTAATTCCTTGGCCACCCAGATCACCTGATATAACGCCGCTGGACTTTTTCCTTTGGGGATTTGTAAAGGACAACGTTTACAGGAGGAGAGTGTCGAACATTGATAACCTGAAAGCCAGAATTACAACCGCAATAGCGTCTGTGGATGTCGATATGCTTGCCGGTACCTGGCGTGAAATTGAATATTGACTTGATATTCTCTGTGCGACGAAGAAGGCACACGTGGAAGTTCATTGACAAGGGTCATGAAACTTTTTGAGTCTATCTAACCATTTATGTTATTAATTTTAAGCTATCTTTATTATTTTTTGAGTTCATCTATGTTTACAAGTAAAATACAGTCAAATACCAAAAATCTGCACTGCCTCTCAAAATATAAACATTGAATTTATAGGTTTCAGAAACCACAGAATGGAGAATGAAATACCGAAGAAAAAATATTTATCCAATAATGGCGTCATAATTACCGAATAATAATGATTCTGTGTTAGTGGCAGAAAAAAGATCTTAGCCCAGAAGAGGTTTTCAGTATGGATGATGTCTTCAGATGAGCCAACACTGGCATATCAGATAACCGATGATGAAATCATTGGCTCTGTTTTGAACTCGCCGCAGCAAGAAAACAATTCCGACACAGATAATGAATTTGATAGGAGTGAGAAAATACCTTTTATTGAGGGTTTGGAACATGGTGAAAAATACCTAAAATATTTAGAACAACAGAGCTGTGTCACAGAGCAAGAGATTATGACCCTGTAGAATTTACAAAAAAAAAAAACTTACTCTGGAGCACCTTTAAAACAAACCTTTATCAGAAAAGTGTTTGAAACAAGTAAAAAAAAAAAGAAATATTTTATGCTTTATTAAAAAAAAACATAACTCAGTGAGGTGCATCTACTCTAAAATTTGCATAAATTTCTGACCAGTCCTTCTTGGTGTTGCATTTTCAATGTCGAGCAGAATAAATGAATAATATAATATATATATATATATATATAATTTAATGCATATAATAAAATAATGTATATTATTGTACATAATAATTTAAGTAAATGTATCTAATATACCTTATTTATTTTGTACTTTTAGTCTGAATATTATTATTTGGCTTTTCTGTCCTGAAATCCACAAAATCCTAAAATCCGCACAACTCTGGTCCCAAGCATTGTGGATTTCTGAACTTTACTGTACTCCCCCCCTTTTTTTTCAAAAAAAGTATACAAATGTAAATTTTACGATTTAAAATTTTTACGATTCATTATTATACAATGATTATGGAAAAAAAAAATCTTTGATATTCACATATTTGCTATTTTGCACTTTAAAAATAAAGACATTTATAAATTTGTAAAATTTATTAAGATGTATAATGTGACAGTTTTGCAGATAACTAGTGCATTAATTGCTCAATACATTAGGAAATATTTTCACATACGAAATACTGGTAAATGTTTTGCCAATGATGAATTGTTTGAGTTGGAAACTATTTTGAGACACAGAGCTAAAACCTAGAAGGAAAAAAAAGGAATAAATAAATATACTTTTTAAATTTTGTAATATTAGTTTATTTAAATACATCTATGTTAAGGTGAGTAAAAAAAATCAAATTAAAAATATTTTCATTTGAAACAAATATAAGGAAAGATCAAGAAGTTTCGGTGTTATGATATTTGATATATTTTGAAACTGCCACAAACATTAAGGCAATTGTTTGATTGTTAAAACAGGATAAAGACATCTTTTAGCCATTTCTAACTAACTAACTTACTAGAAGTGGACTAATATATAAAAAATAACATTATGACAGACTTGGACAATGAGAGAATTATTTGAGAGTGCCCAACTTCTTTAGAGCCCTTACAAAATATGGGAAGAAATCTAGATCCAGAAGTTTCAAATATACTGTATTTTGTAACTACTTAAATATATCACATACTAGTGTATATTTCTCTACAGCTGCCAAGGCGGGAAAAAAGATAACCTCACATTGATCCATGGGATAAATTTGATATCAACTATACTGTCAAAATATATGCTATAATTTCCTGTGCAACAAATACTGATAATAGTTAGCTGATAAGCTTACTCAGACATGGCACTTGAATCTACGTGTATATGGAGCTATGAAATGGAAACTTTTTGATCACGTAGCAGTTTCTGCTGCTGAACAACAAACAGAGAAAGGGTCTCTGCTGTCAAACAGCAAATCGATGACAGAGTTTCTACTGTCGTCAATAAAGCTCACAGCTTAAAGAAATCGATACTGACAGCAGGAAGTAAATTTGATGGCATTAAATTCTTACCTGTGTCTTCTCAAACCTCTCTAAACCTATCCACATACGATGGGAAGACCTCCTGGCAAGTGTACAAGACTCAGTTCTCTATAGTGATGGACTTAAATGTATGAAATTCTGAAGCAAAGGCCTGCCATCTCACATCTCTGAGAGCAAACAGGCAGATATCCTTCAAATTCTGTCCCAAAACCAGAGACCTAGACTTTGAAACGCTATCTGCCACATCTAAGCTGCACTTTGGAAAAAAGACTATAGCAAGCTTTAGTTAAAATTTTATCAACAGTGGCCCATGGAAACATTCCAGGAGCTCGCCATGGATGTTGAAAGGCCATTTCATTTCACCTTTTCAGACTGCCCAACAGAAATGAAGGAAGTTGTGTCTCTTCAGTACTTTTTCGATGGCATCCAGGATCCCGAGAAACAGAAAGCTCTGCGAATGGTAGATATCAAGGATCTAAAATGTGCTTTAGTGTACACCATGAAATTCAAGGCAGCCCAGTAAGCACCCTATAGAGACTGCCATCTGATTAGGGTTGCTCATGTCCAGGAGCCAGTGAGTCAAGTGACTGCTCGTGTAGACAATTTAACCAGGCAAGTTAATGCCTTGAGATGGAGTATGAAAGCAACAAACCGACCCTAAAGTGCTGAAACTGTGGTGATGAAGGCCATGTATGAAGGAACTTCAGAAGACCTCAAGGTACGTAAGCTAAGACTGCTTCTCAGCAAGGAGACTGGAAACAAACTAGTGGCCATTTTGTGGTGTGGAGGTTGCCAGATATTGAGAAACCCTGTTTTAAAGCACTTCAGATTTCTGAAATGAGTGGGGATATAATGGACTCTTCGTTGTGGGACATATAAATGGAATTTCTTGCAAATTGACTATCGATACAGGAGCCTATGTTACCAACATCCGAAAAGATCTGGCTTAGCGACTGGAGGGCAAACTGATTTGAACCCTGCCCTGTGTTACCCTCCAGAGTGATAAAATTAATAATGATGGAAAATTGAACATTTTATTGATGGTAAACATCACTTTTGGAAGAACAGCCTACCATTATACAACAAATATGACAGATATTAGAGACCCCTACATACTCAGATTAGACTTTCACCTTTTAAACGGGGTTCAAGTTGTCACATCTAAGAATATGTCAAAGCTACCTGATATGATAAGATTTGATGACTTGGACAATATTAGGTTGTTTGTATCTTCTATAGATTTCATGGTTAAACAAAATTCTGCATCAAGTATAAACTATTTTAGTGAAATTGTAAGTAAATAATATCTCTTGTATTAGTAGTATGAAAAGCATCAGCAAAAAAATATGGGTGCAGGGTAAGTCTATTTAACGTCAATGCATATGGCTTGTCGAGATAGCCGCAAGCTGGCGATTGTTTTGCGACTAAATTTTGTCACCAGATTTGGCAAGAAATCACCAAGCTTGGCCAAATATTGGTCTAGACCCTATGCAACTGTTCCTGTATGTGACCCTATATAACTGTAGTTGTGTATACTTTCCAGCAATTTCGAGAAATCGAAGGTACTGGAAATTTCTCAGTGGATGAAGGAGAACTATATAAGATTGGAGAGAGCATCACTTTCTTTAGCTGAGAGTAATGAAAGATTTTTGGACGAGCCTGCATATTTGAGGTTCTTTGTATTACCTTGTGTTCAGTGTTCTTAGTGGTTTGAAGTAGTAACTAATAATTGCACTCTGTATGCATGTAACAATACATTGAAAATGCAACATAAAGAGAAACAGTTTTTAACAGCTCAATCTGTATATTTTCTGATGCATTACTCATTTTAATTTTTATTGGCAATGGAATTAACATAAAACTGGACTTCAAATCATTAAAATCTTCTTCAAATTCTTTTATAAAATTTATGTCTTAATAATGCTAATTAACATGTGGTAAATGCATTCACAGGTTGTGTGCAATTGCTTTGTGGGCTGCCAGTTTGACATGACTGGTGTAGACCATGACGGAATACATGAATGATTGAAACAAAATTTATATGAAAAATAAAATGTTTACAAGGGTTATAAATTAAATTGAAATTATTTGGTTTAAGCATATATATTCAGCTTGATCTTTAGTTTATTTCTTAAAAAGTCAAATATGTTTGGATTCAATTCTGATATATTTCTTTGGAATAAGAGCTTATGAGTTAATCAATGGTTATAGCATATTTGACTTTGGCAATGTTAGTTTTTATATATGATACGAATTTAGGTACCAATATTTATGATTTGGAATCACATCAATTATAAACCATTTGATAATACTAACTCTAAAATGAATCATTAACTGTGCAAAGTTTGCAAATGATTATTGAAATATGAGACTTTAATCAAAACTTCTATATCTTTTTCAACCCTTTTTGCTTGCTCATTTTTTTAAAACAAATCAATTTATAAATTGAATGAAATATGCAAAGCTAAGTTTTGACTTGAGAAATTATTTCTTTTTATTTTTGCAGTTCTGTTGCATTAGCACTCTAGTAAATGATCTTGATTAATTTTTGTATTATGATATTTACTTAGTATATAAAGCAAAATTCATTATATTTATTACACTCATTTTGTTCTTGTTTAAAACCTTATCCTGAATCTTTTAGTCATTTTCTTAAATGATAAAATAATAAATATTTTTAGAATTATATAATGTGTATGACAGCTCTTAAAAATCAACTGAAAAAAAAAAATCAATCAAAATATAAAGATAATAATAATTAATCAAACATAATAAAAAACTTTAAACTCTGTCCTCAATTTATGCAAAAAAATAACAGAAAATGTAATTTACTTCTCTTGTATCCTGAGGAGAGACAATTCCATCAGATTTCATAACTGAAGCATGATAAAAAGCACTTGTGTGATTCTCAAACAGTGTTTCGAATTCATTCATGCTTTCTGTTGAGCTTAATTCTTTTAAAATGTTGTTTTCAGTTGCCACAGCCTGAAAAACATAAATGCCTTAATGTTTATACAAAGTGTAATATATATAAACGTAATAAATATGTACATCTAACCTAATTAATCAATGTTAATTTTCATTTAAAAAGCACATCGTTACATATAATTTCAATACTGTGATTCCAAATTTGCAAATAGTATTGGACTACTTTTTATGATTTACTATTAAAATAAGACAAAATATATTTATGATTATGATAAATTATATTTCTGATTTACTATTAAAATGTTTCAAAATGTATTTATATTTATTATCTATAAATATAAATACATTTTGAAACTTCTTGAAATAAGAAAAGATTTGCTTAAATAGTGCCTAATTTGTTTTCAATATGAAAAAGCAATATAGAATTTTATGTGTTGCACTTGGAATATTAAAAATAATTATAATTAATAGCCATTTCAGCTATTTATTTGAAGTATTTGGGAATCATTGGAACATTTAAATGCTAATGGCAGTATGTAGCTTTCAAATACATAAATAATTTAGAACATTTAATAGCAAATTAATAATGTTATGAAATTTAAAATTATCTAGTATTTTATTTCAAGAAATAAACTGGCATAAAAGGAGATACATATAGCTCAGAAGATATTTAAGACCTATTATTGCAGTTTTATCTCTTCTTCAGTAATGTATGCTTAAGAAAATCAACATAATTTCCATTTCATATATTAAATTAGTATAAAATTTCTAAATCAGTCTAAATTCTGCATGGCAATATTTTGCATACAAGATTTTTATGCAAATATTCAATTTATATTATTATGCTTTTTGTTTTTGTTGTTTGAAATTCTTATTTCTAATTTAAAATTATTGCTATAATAGATGTCATTAAAGGGGGGGAAGAGGGTTAAGAAAAATTCTATTTTTTTTCCTCCAATGACAGGCACTTGCCTATAACGGCATTGGCCATTTCTAAGGCAAGAAGTGGAGGCACGTAATAGGTGGCCACCGCTACCTTCTATGAAGGGACAGAAATTTTTATATCCATGCCTCCTCAAGGATCCCCTTCGGTATCACAGTCAGGCTCCCCTAACCACTGTACTGTCTGGGTGGCTTTTTTATCTTAATCATGAATGATATTAGTAAAAGTCACAATCACTATTAATGTTCCGAAGCACATGAGCCCGTAGACTAAATTATTTTTGCAATCTATCTTATGACAGAATGCAGTTGTAAATTTTTTAAATATATTTTAAGTAAAATATTAATATGGATTATGATATTCATAAATAAATTTTGAGATTTAAGCATCCACTGCTTAAATCTCTAATTGTAATGAATGTTTGTGGTAAAAATTTTGGTTTTTATTTTCACCATTTTAACAACTCTACATTTTGATAAAAATTTAATCTTAGTGATGTCTAAATGAATTACTAGACACTAAAGATGGCCAGACTTCAAGAAGATAGGAGCTGCATGATAGATTTTATGAACGCTTGAGAGCCACAGGTCCAAATTTATATCATTTCAAAAATAATGAGACAGGGTTTGAATATAAAGAAACTTCTGAAGTAAATTATTGAATATGTGATTAACATTACTGCATGTAAATATGAATAAATACATCTTACATCTACTATTTTGTGTTCAGAAAAGCTAACTCCTAAAAAAATAAAAATTTGTAACTCTTAGTACTGGACAACTGAGTGTTTTTTTCTTTAGGTCTTTTGATTTCCTTTACAACTCTCTGTTTATAATTATTGTTGTTTTATTTTAGCAGAGGTAAAATGAATCGGAAGCATATTTATTGGTCTACAATTACATAAAAATTGTTATTTGAGTAAATTACATATCATTATTTAAAAAAAAAAAAAACTTGAGTTTTTTTATCTCACGTGCAGTCTTTTAGAAAGGATAAATTAAATTATACATGTCAATGTGCACTGTAGAGAAACTGTTACTCGAGAAAGAATATTTATTTAAAGATAAGCTATTAACTTATTTAGGCTTTTGCTTAAAAAGTAAATTTGTTTCTTCACACAATTAACATAAGGACCAACAACATATTGAGATTATTCGAATCTTTGGATCCTAACCTAAGAAACCATTAAACATTTTTTTCCAAGACTTTGGAATACTACTTTGACTGATGCCCAATATAGAAGAATTCACCAAGAAAACAATATGATTGCAAATTCAGTGGTATTTGGATAATCAGTATCGCCATGATGGCCCTGACTGACACATTATTTCAGCATGGCATCCAACACAATCTGCCAGAATTTTTTATAATCAGAACACTGCGCATCAATGAGAATTCGCAAAACTATCTCTCAAATCATCCTAGTAATTTTGGACATAGATAACGAAGTTTATGAGCATCATTGAAAATTCTCGAATCATCCTGATAACTTTGGACATAGATAACAAAGTTCATCAACATCATTGAAATTCTTGAAACTATCTCTCAAATTGTACGGATAATTTTGGACATAGATAATGAACTTCACACGCATAATTAAAAATTCTTGAATCGTTATGATAATTCTGGATATACATAATTTATTGCTAATAAATCTGGTAGTCTATGCCGAGCTATATAAACGCTTCGTCGGACACATATTCCATCGGTCAACCAGCCGAACTCTTCAACCTAACTGTTTTTCAAATACGTGTCTAATCAAAACTAATGTTACAGAAAGAAAACATACTTGTAACTACTATAATGAATTTATTTCGCAAATGCAGATATAACATGAACACGTAACTCTTCATATTTCTATGGACGTGCACAGATATTCGATGCGGAGACCTTCTGTGACATGGCAGATGTCTACACAATAGTTCCTAAGCTCTTGCCAAATAAGTGAACAGATCCACTATATTCTAACTGCTGGACCCATAAAGGCGGACAAAAATAGGTCTCATCTTGTCTTGAATTTCTAAGTAAAATAACTCAGAAGAAAGTTTATAATAAATTATTATCAACCTAATGGTTACCTAGTACAACTTACCTGTGTACAGAAAATAAATCTGAAATGGAGTCTATACGCAGAAGATACTTTAGAAAATCAGACTTTAAAAATGTTTACAGGAGCAAAATTTCACATTATTGCCTGAAATTTGTAGTAATCAAGCAGTGGATCATTGCACAACTTTTTGTTTAGCTACTAAGCTTTCATGAAGGACGTTGCAGATGTACACGATGATTGAAAATTAGGAAGACAAAGAATATCAACAGATTAAAAGAAGTGGACTGCTGACATCAGAGTTGGTGCAGCTGCAAAGCAGCAGTACTAGGGGGTGAAACATTTTAGATATGCAAGCAGCAAGATGCCTTTAGTCTAGTGCAATATTTACCGGCAACTCTGACCTAGTGCAGCAGAATGCCTCTAACCTAGTGCGAGGTAGAAAGAAAGAAGGCAAATTAAACAAGAAATCAAAAAATATGAGAAAATATCACAAGCTAAAGAGATTTCACCAATATATGAATATGCCAATTTTGACAGAAGCTTTGGAGAAGAGACACGTTTGTGTTCTGTTGATCCCTCATTGCTTGATGCAACGTTATTGATATGAAGATTTGATGATTAAGATGAAAGATCTGTATTTGGAATAACAATAGTTGATACAATGGGAATTAAACATTTTGACTAAAACTTAAATCGTTGTCAAACCAGTGATTCTTCCCACGACTCTGCCTAGGATTACTGAGGGATTATTACAAAAGATAGAGTTTTATGTGAGAAAAATGTTCATTAAGCATATTATTGTGAATGGTTGCAAAATCTGTGAAGCAACTGTATAAAAGTGCCTGACTTGCTGAGGGATAGGAAATTAATTTTGAACAAGTTCCGCAGAAAATTGAGACAAGTCTCCTAACCAAGAGGCTGAAAGTTCACCCCACCAAAAATAAAATCTTTGTAAAATTCTTCCACAGATTAAAAGAACTCTATATGGATTACGAGGCAAAACAGCTTTCTTCAGCAGTTACTCACGTCATTCAAAGACTGAATAAAAGTAGTACCCTACAACGAATAGCAAATCTTCCAGCACAACTATAAGCAGATATTGCCTGAAGTAAAATTAACTTGAGAGAAAAAATATTAGGGAGAATAATTAAATAAAAATATTAGCACTGTGTTTTAGATTAACTTCATATTAATGTATTCCTATGAGCCTGTTCAAAAAAATAACATAACCGGAATAGTAATTACCAAAAATAGAATTATTTGTAATTTTACATACTTGTTGCTTTGACGATAAGCCAGCAATGGACAGTTTGAAATCTATTAAATTTTTACATACATAATATCAGAAATTAAATTCGTGATTAATGAAAAAACATGGCACTGCATGATTTTTATTTTAAATTCCATTTGTATTAAAAATTACACTATATTTATTCAAAATGAGTCGCATTTCAGATGGCATAGGATCGCAAATAGCTTGCGAGCCCCATTTAAGGTGTCGGAGAGCAGCTTGCGAGCCACAGTTTGGCCATGTCTGGACTAGATCGTGAATAATCAACCTGGTCCTTACCTTAGCTTTCACGATGGGCACTCGAGGTTTTTGTCTGATAATGATCAAGGAAGATAAAAACATGTACAGATGTGTTGATATATACACACCCCTTAAAATTTAGTTCTCTACTTGCCCATTTCCCTTCGTGTAGTGCTCTCCTTCCATATATTTATGTGGCTTTGTTGTTTATAAATGAATTTTCTGACTATTAATAGCTTAATATTTTAAATTAGAGTATAAATGAATGCATAAATTTAACTATATATTTTTTACTAAAACTCCACTTAAAAATTTCTTTGCAATTGCACTTAATTACATTTCTGTAAATGAGTGAGTGGTATAGAAATTTTACTGTCTACAGAGAGGATGCTAGGTATAAAAAGGTTGACGATCCCTGCACTAAATGAATAAATTTTTGACTGCTAGCATCTAATTCTGCATACATTGAACTATTTTCTATTTACCATTATCCTTGTATACTCTGTCCAGCACAACTGCATGTAATGTAACACTTATATCTGTAATTTGGAAATTTTTTTTTAGTCCAAAGGGGCAATTTGCCCAGAAGGACTATTAATTTCGTTTTGACATTTTGCGTTGATTCACTAAAAGCGTTGTTTCACTTTTTGAATTTTTGCCACCAATTGTATTTAAAGAAATTAAATAATGAAGAATCTGCATAAATGTATATATGTTTCTCGCACTGTGATAAAACAACGATACCTAGAGCCATCAAATTTTGAATATTAAACGTTTCCACCAGAATATGGGCATCTTGAAGCCCAAATTCGGAATTTGTTTTATTATCGATTTCATATTTTGTAAAACTTTAACGAATTTTTGATTAACAAACTCTCGGATTTCAATGGCAACTTGTACAGAAAAAAAATTTTTCCAGGGTGTGAGACCATGTATCGGAAATTCTAAAAATATGCTCATTTTAAAATTATTTTGTGATACTGCTCTTGAACTGAATTTTGTGGTTTAAGTGTGAAGAACATGATATTTAATAAATAAAGGTAACACACAAAATGTTAAAAAAATGCCCCTTTGTACGTAGTTTAAAATCTGAAACCTTTCAAATTTTTCTTTTCATTTCTTTTTTTTTCGGGAGGGGCTCGGTTAGCAACATTTCAATGTTGCAGCTTTAACACTCCACATAAACTAATTCTATTCTATTTTAATAATAATATCATAATAATCTATTTTGATATAATTATTTATTTTTTTTATGGTAGCCTACCTAATTCTCACATTTCTGAAATATGACCTCCTAGTAAAAAAAGTTGCTGACCTCAGCATTATGATATTGTAGTGAAAATTACTCCTTCTGACTGAGCTCCTCATAGCTTAGTCAAGAAGATGCAGGACTCGAGACCCGAAGGTCCTGGGTTCGAAACCTATCAAAGGCAAGATGTCTGATAATTGGTTTTTATGTAAATTTCCTTCTTATTAATCTGTTTTCTTTATGTTCCAGAACGTTCTGAGTCTAGAATGTTCCAGCTTGTTCATCAGCTGTATATAAGTAGTTCTTCATTTGGTTCGAATTAATAAAGTCTTGAGTTTAGACTTGAGTACTTGGCTGTTTATTTGTAAAATCCCTTCATCTACAGGACAATATTAAAAATTTATCAAACAAATATTTTTTCAAAATAAACACAAGCAATTTCCTCTCTTTAGTTATATAAATTTAAACAAATATAAAAATTTTAATCTAATTAAAAGATACTGAATTAATCTGTTTATATAGCATGCTATACGCATATATACATATAAAATTAAATATTTATGTTTCAGGATGAAAATAATATATATTAAAATCAGAAATTCTGAAGAGAAACTGCATTAAAAAGGATACTATAGCAATTAAAAACTAGAAAACAGATGGCTTCTACATATTTATGAAGAAATTTGCACATTTTTTTATATTATTTATTAGTTTTATAGGATGACAAAAAGCTATAAGGCTATCTTTCTAAGGGAAAAGATGGTGCTATGGAGGTCTCTCTCAGGGATAATGGTTCATATTCACATTACTACAAGAAAAATTATGAAAATGTCTATGCATTGAGCTTGTTTGCCAGAATTTCAAGTTAGGTCGAACTTCCAGTGTTTAGCAGTGTTACTCATTCAGGCAGTGATGAGTATTATTTATGAATAGAAATTATAAGATTGTAAAACATATTAATCTCCACAAATTAGATATGAAATTTAATAAAATTTATTATTGCTACAACGTTTCTTCATTCAGCAGCAGTCAACAGCTACAGATAAGATTATAAACTTATGTCCAATTATCATAACTAAATGAAATACAAATATAATTTCATTTAAATATAATTTTTTCAATATAATAATAATGAAAAGTTGGCAGGTAGAGGTGAAAATAATACTTTAAAATATTTGATAGTAACAATTTAATAAAGTACAAAACAAGTAAAAAATACAATTATAATAGAAATACACACAGAAAAAGAAGTTAAATGAAATTAATTACATTAATACTATTAATACACATTTTACTACAATGTTGTCAATAATAAGAATGGAAGTTTATTGTGGAAATTGGAAAATAAGAGAGTTTTTCATAATCGTTAACTTACATTATAAACCTTTTGAAAACTGGCATGTTTTAACTAGAATTTTTTTTTTTAAACTTATATCAAGCTGAATTTCTGGCAGTTCTTTTAATTACCATTTCGGTATTATTGCAATAATATGCTTTTAAACAAATGGCAAATTAACCTCAAAATCGTAAGCATCATTTCTAGTTTAATATAAGATGAAAATATGGTATGAAATGAAAATACTTATTGCAGCAAAATTTTTCTTTATTCCATTTATCATTAACTTACTTTTTCAACAGTCTTTCTAGATGAAGAAATATGAGCTAAAGGCCATGTAAAAAAGAAATTAGGAGAAAATGGCCAGCCACACTGTAGGGTAAAAAGTGCACATTAGAAATTATACTAGTCATACAAAACAACTAGATAAGAAAATTAAACTCTAAATTACTTTACATTCTAAATATAATGACAGATATTTTCGGAAGTTAACAAAAGAGAATTTCACTATTAAAAGAGACCACCTTTTTAATACTCAAGTGCAGATAAATGAAAATGTGATATTTTACTTGCTTACACTGTATCTTACTCACTTTTGAAATAATTGACTTTTAACTACTGAATGATTCTTTAACTACATTCCATGCATTTCAATACACAAAATCTTTTAAATTTAAAAAGCACAACAGGTTTTTCATGATACACAGCTGAAATATAGTTATATTTACTGCTGACAAGTCTTTCCAGTAAACAATTAAAATTATTCCAATTTACATTAAAACTGTATAATTTTGTTTAAAAAATAAAAGAGTAAATAAATTTGATACATATTCCTTGTCTAAATAAAATAGCAGAAGCATTCTGTGATTTTGTTTAAAGTAGTAAGACCAACACATTAAAATCATAAAATTAACAAATATTATTTATGCTACAACTTTATGACAAGTAAAGTATTATGTATTTAAAACAATCATGCTTTTATATTACTGATAAAACTTCATTCCATATAAATATATAATTTACAGATATGATCAAATGGAATCATTTAATTTTATTAGTGGTATGTACTCAAATTCCTATCTGTACTGAAAAGGTTTTAAGTATTGTGGGTCAGTTTATAAGAACTATTAACAGTTTTATTATAAACATGTATCTACATTATAAGATGTTCTGAAGATCAAAATTTAGTATAGGGATCAATATATGCAACATCAAATGAAACTCATACTTTTTCTTTCAAATGCATAAACATAAGAACATACATTAATAAAGCAAATTCTATATGTGAAAGAAAATAGTCAAATATATGACCATAAAAATGTACATTAATAAGGCAAATTCCATACATATATAGACATGGAATTTGCCTTATTCCTGTATAAATATTTTCATAATAAAAAAAATGGTTTTT
The DNA here is from genome assembly GCA_000611955.2 of Stegodyphus mimosarum. Taxonomy (NCBI): domain Eukaryota; kingdom Metazoa; phylum Arthropoda; class Arachnida; order Araneae; family Eresidae; genus Stegodyphus; species Stegodyphus mimosarum. The sequence goes on from KK116199.1 coordinate 337,038, forward strand.
TTTAATTTTAAAATTAAACTTCAAAAAATGTTTAATACACAGTTCAAAATACATTATTAGTTACACGCAGTTTATGAAACCTAACTTACAATTAAAACATTTCGAAAATTTCCAGAATCTTTATATTAAAAAATTATATATTTGGCAAAAATAAAATTTCAAGCTTAAGCAGTTTAAGTGCTTTGTTTGATTATGTTATTTTTTAGCCCATTTCAGTCCTTTAAAAATTTTTACTTTAAAATACTTGTTTTAAATTTAATTGTTAATTTCTATTTATAATTATCTCCTAGGAAAGAAAGTGCAAAGTGAAATTAAGAAATGTTAATTCTTAAGATGACAGTGATAAAATTAGTAATAATCTTAGCAGAAGTTTAAAATTTGTATTGGTATGCATCAAAAGCACACATTTTTAAGTAAAACAATAAAAAAATAGCACATAAAAAAGATAGAATAGTAAATTACGTAAAAACGTAAATAAATTACTGTTGATTTCCCAGAACAGGGCTGCCTTATAAAGAGGTATTAATCCTCCTCCAAAAAATATGCAATAATTTGAGTATGATAGCATTTTATCCACTTCACACATCTGAATAAATTTTTCACTAATTGCAAAAAAAATAATAAATAAACTTTTGGATTAAAATTAATAATTTTCAAACAGCTGAAGGTAATTATTTGATGTGGCAAAAAAGGACATATTTACAAAAAGATTATTTAAAAAGAACTGATGGGAAAATAGAAGTAAAAGAAGTATATAACATATGTAAGAATATTATACAATTTAAACTACACTGCTGGGCACTATAAATGCAACACCCTGAAGGAAGCATGCAAATAAGATGAAATTTACAACATGCATTAGCGGAAAGGAGATATGCAAATGATTAGAATTTCAGCCCAGACGCATATCACGTGTGCTTGTGGCGTCACTTCAAAGCGCTATTTAAGGCCTGGAGTTTTCAACGATTTCGAATTCGGAAATCGTGTTTTTCTTGTGGTTTTAAAAAAAAAAAAAAAAAAAAAAAAAAAAAAAAAAAAAAAAAATATAGAGTAGTAAACAGCGATCATCGTTTGATCAAGTATCCGAGTTCGACAGAGGACGGATAGTGGCCTACCGAGAGTGTGAATTATCTTTCAGGGAAATTGGTAGTCGTGTTAGATGAAACCAAACAACTGTAATGCGGATATGTGACCGCTGGATGCAGGAGGCTACGACAGACCGACGTGTTCAGCCTTATCCACCTCAGAGCACCACTTCACGTGATGACAGGAACATTGTGCGCATGGCAGTGATGGATCGCTCAGTCACATCACGAACCATAGCACAGCACATTCAGTCTGTAACACATCATCCAGTGTATGCGCGTACCATTCGATGCCGTTTACAGCAGAGTGGTCTGTCCGCAAGACGTCCATTGCTTCATCTAACCTTGACACAGAACCACAGACATCTCCACCGCCAATGGTGCGATGAAAGAAGGATGTAGACGGCAGAATGGAATGAAATTGTCTTTACTGACGAGTCACGCTTCTGTCTGCAACACCACGATGGTCAGATTCGAGTCTGGAGACATTATGGAGAGAGGATGCTGAACAGCTGTGTTATGCACCACCACACTGGTCCTGCATCGGGTATTATGGTATGGGGCGATATTGGATATCACTCTCGCACTTCTCTAGTACACATTGCCGGTACTTTAAACAGCCAGCGCTACATCTCCGAGGTATTGGAGCCAGTTGCCCTTCCTTACGTTCAGGGCTTGCCCACAGCCATATTTCAGCAGGATAATGCGCGACCACACGTGGCACGCATTGTCCAAAGGTTCTTCGTCAATCGCCAGATTGAATTGCTTCCATGGCCGGCTCGCTATTCGGAACTTTCGCCGATAGAAAACATGTGGTCCATGATTGCTGAACGATTGACCTAGATCACATCCCAAGCTGCTACACCAAGATCAACTTTAGCAACGTGTGGAAACTGCTTGATGTGCTGTAGCCCAAGAACACATCCAAAGTCTCTTTGAATCAATGCCGAGGCGTGTGGCAGTGGTGATCTCCAACAATGGCGGCTACTCAGGCTACTGACTTTAGAAGAAACCACACTTCACAGAAGTCTATAAGTTTAATCATTTGATACTTGGTCAACATGTTATGTACTAAATAAATTTTGTTGTGATATCTCGTCTTTCTTGATGTTGCAATTTGGGTGGCCAGCAGTGTATTATTACATTATAAAAAAGCTGATGTATACACCACATGACTTCCTTGAACGGAACATTAAATTATACACATTTTTTCTTGCATTTCATTAAAACTTATTTCCTTGAATTTCATTAGAGATATATTTCTCATTCAATTTATTCAGTTCTCAAACTGGCAACAAGGCAAAAATACCTAAAATATTTTCATTAAAAATTGAAAGATATAGAAAAATATAAAACACCAAATACAGTTAAAACAATCTTTACAATTAAAATTTCAGTTTTTATGCAAAAACAAGCAATTTGGGCAGCGGGCAAGAAGGCAGATTTTTCAATGCACAAAACTAAAAGTTTCTTTTTAGTCCCACTCGGCAAAAAGGCACTGAAGGTGTAGAAAGAATTAATTCACTATTATGATAAGTTTCAAATGTAAACAAATATGGCTGCTATGGTAAGCCATACTTAAACAACGTTTAAATTGTTGATAATTCCACAATTATTGCATGCAGATTAACTAATTGCATAAAAACCTTACCACAAGAGCGAACAACATAATTCAATCATTTTTAAAGCAAAAAATGCACAATTTACCAATATATAAGAATAAAAAACTGAGCTCATGGAGCCGAGTAACAGAGTGGATATATATGTAATGTTTAGCTTTTGGCAAGAGATAAAAACAAACACATTCTAGTTATGGCGAAAATACTGCTGCGTAGATGATCAGAAATTGTGTCATAGTGGAATGATCCGATGGAATTTTAGAAGAAGCACGACCAACTTGATAGATAGCATGATTTTTTTTTAGATGACGAATTTCTTAGCACATATCTTTATAACTGGTAGAAGATCAGGGGTAACACACCCCATAAATTTAGGTATGTAATTATATTTTAAATAATCGTGAACAGATAGTAGAAGCTGAGTGACACGCTGTCAGCAAGCAGGCGAAAGAGGCAAAAAAGAGAGAGACTACACAGTCAGTAGCTATTTATGGTAGATAGGTGCATAAATACAGCTAATCTGTGATTGATTAATTTTGGGCTTTAGTTCCATTTTTCAAGCAGCATTATGTAACATGGAAAGATCTCAAATTTGTTAGAACAGATGAATTTAGGCTAGAGAACACCAAATTTAGAACAGTTAATTTTGAGGTTGCCAGTCGTTTCTTAGAGCAGCCATCATATTTTGTTATACCTTACACATATATACTTTTGGTGCGGCCAGTTGCAACCAAAACGCGAGGTGCACAACTACATGTTATAGCAGTCCTATATACAAAATTTCAATGTTCTCAGGCTATTCGTTTTTGAGTTATGCAACATACATACATACACACGTACATACGTACGCACGCAGACACCACAAAAAAATGTCTTCAGAATCCATTTTAAATCAGTTTTATAGTTTTTTTTGGGGGGGAAGTGTCCTTTATTCTGTCATTACGTACAGATGTCATGCAAAACATTGTTGAATTGCATTTGATAGCAGTCAAAATGGATATTTTCATTGAAATATGGTACCCGGAATTTTTCGTTGTTACAATACTTCCTTTACTTCGTGCAAGAAGGTAAAAATGTCTTAATTACATGTATATGCAAAAATATAAGCCTAAAAATATAATTTAAATCCCAACTTACAGTTTAAACCTGTGTAACTGGAATGCTGAATCTGCCGTTTATTTGAAAAGGAAGTTCTTTGGAACCGATGCTTGAGGGATGCTTAAGTTTAACATAAAAACATGTGGGAGAGAATGTTAACAACAGTATACGATGATAGGATTGGAAGAAATTAATTCAAAGGAAGTCCACTGATTGGCTGTTAACCCAGAAAATCAAAATGGTAAGAGTGAGGGTGTTAGACGAGTATTTTTCATCTCTCTTTTGGGTATTATGAAAACAAATCATGTTTGAGTTAAATTAATGCATCAAAATTATAATATTCTCTGACTGAAAGTCAAGGAAACAGAAAACAGTAAGAAAAACAGTCAAAAGTCTTCACCCAGAGTCAGAGATATTGGAATCTTTAGGAACTAAATGGTTTTTTATTAATAAAAGGAAAGTAGCCACAGTTACATGAAGTAATTTAGAATTAAATCCAAAATATGGCAATTTTCAAATCGATCAAAATATTCGTCTCATTCTCGGTTGATGGTTTCAGACAAGCCATCATAAATTTAGTTTATGATTATCATGAGAGCATATATATATATATATGTGTGTGTGTGTAATATATAAAAATGTGATGGAAATTTATTAACAAATTAAAACCTAATTGGAACAAATTGACAATAGACCTTTAAAATACTAATCTCTAAATAAAGCACAGTCCTTCCAAGGTATCTGCAATTTCCCTGCAGTACACTTTTGGCCAATTGCTTCTCAGGATTAAAACAAAGACTTTCCAAGCTTAACTAGTACCACAATTTACAATGCATCCTTTGTTGCTATTTTGCCTTCCTGCTGGCAATGTGTCATTTAGCCTCTGCTAGCTATTCCTCATTGTTTGAGATGTAATTGCATATCTAAAACTGTGGGGTGTTCTACCAGTTAAAAAGAAATTATGCTAAGAAATTCAACATCCAGAAATAAATGTATAGAATATATACCAGAAATATGTAGCTACATAGCTTGTCATGCTTCTTTCAAAATTCCATCCAGTCATTCACTACACTGTGAAGTGTACTAGTAGCCTATGCACTCATTGACTTAACCAAGGACAGTTATTCTGGTAACAATTTCCAACATCAGTGATAAAGCAAAAATCATTAAAGATGAAGTGGTTGCAGCATGTACTCCAATAAACTGTGTTAAACAAAACAGTTACTCTCCATAATCCGTGTCTTCCGAGAGCCTATCATCAGAGTTATTGCAGAATGCCTAACTAAGCAATGAAGAAAGAAATGCTGCAGAACATGTCATTCAAGAATTTCAAGATGTTCTCTCCCGCTCATCTTCTGATGTAGGTTGAAATGATTTCGTTTAGCATAGAACTGATACGGGAGATATCCATCAGTCATGCAATATTCCAGACGTCTATCGACTGCTCAACAGGAAGAAGTAGAAATACTTCTAAAGGACATGCGAGAAAACAATGTTATCAAGCCTTCAACAAATCCTTGGGCTTTTCCTATCCTCCTGGTCAGAAAGAAGAATGGTTCAACTAGACTTTACATTAACTATCACCTGTTGAACGAGGTTACGAAGAAAGACAGCTCCTCTCTTCCTAGAACCGACAATATTCTGGACCCACTTTCTGGAAACAAGTGGTTTTTGACACTTGGTTTAAAGAATAGATATTGGCAGGTAGAAATACACCCTGATGACCGAGAAAACACGGCATTTACTACCGGACAAGAACTTTGGCAGTTCAAAGTAGTGCCCTTTGGATTGTGTAAAATGCCCACAACATTTGAATGCCTCATGAAGGCTGTGTTGAGAGGTCTTTCTTACACAGCCTGTCTGATATACCTGAATGATATCATCATCGTCATGAAGAGTTTTGAAGAATATCTAAAAAATCTTAGAAGGGTGTTTTAGGAACAGAAAGGAGCCAATGAAAAGTTAAGTCCTACTAAATGTAAACTAACAGGAAGCAATTTACCTCGGACATGTCATCTCTGTCAAAGGTGCATTAAGGATCCAGAAAAAGTGTCAGCAGTTAAAGAGTGGAGATGCCCCAAAAATATTCATTAGCTAGAAAATTTTCTGGAGCTTTGCATCTACTACAGAAGGTTTGTGAAGGACTTTTCTTTCATCACAAGACCCATTCATAAGCTGACAGAGAACAAGCAAAAGTACTCGTGGACAAAAGAACGTGAGGATGCATTTAACAGTGTGAAGGAAGCTTTAACATCTGCTCCAATCCTGATGTATCCTCAGCTCGATAAACCGTTTATTCTTGACAGAGCGAGCAATGAGAGTGTCAATGCTGTTTTGTCCCAGGAAATAAATTCTCAAGAATGTTTCATAGTATACTAGATTAAGTGTCTATCTAAACCAGAGAGGAATTACTATGCCACCAGGAAAGTACTGCTTGCGATAGTTAAAACCGTAGACATGTCCATTATTATATGGAATCTTCAAACAGGAAAACTAGTGGCAGGACATTTCGATCTATAGACCCATGATAAAATAATATTGGGCTCTCAGGGACTCATTCCATATTCAAAATGGCGTCTTGTAACAGAAATTTGAATCGGATCATGGAATGGCATTTCGATGATAGCTGATACTTCCAAGATCCTGGATTCCGGACATCCTTAAAGAATTACATAGCAGTCCTACAGAAGGCTACTTCGGAATAATGAAGTATTGAATTTGAAAGTGCTTCTACTGGAGAAATGCAAGGACTGACGTGCAAAAATAATGCCAATACTGCAATGCTTGTGCGATTCAGAAAAAACTGAAAAAGGCAGCCAAGGGAAGCTACAACATTAGAATGTAGGAGCGCCTTTTGAACGTATTGCCTTTGTCACTCTTTAATCTCTGCCATGCTGATGGCAAAAAATACGTCCTTGTAGTCTTTGACTGACCGCCCGGTGGCAAAGCAGCTAGCATGTTGCGCAGCTGCACTACAGGTCCTAGGTTCGATCCTTGGGCTGGGCAAGATTGACTCAGCCTTTCATCCCTTAAGTGGGTTTATAAAATGAGTACCAAGTTCACTTGGGGACTAAAAACTGGGAGGCCTTCAACAAGCTGACCACTTGTCCAGGGCATATGCTGATGCACTCCAATAAAGCAAAACAAGGGCACTACAGGCCGTGGCCCACTAGGGCTCTTGCACCATGAGTTTAGTTTAGTGTCTTTGATTACTTCACCAAGTGGCCTGAAGAGTATCCCATTCCTGATCAGGAGGCTGTTACAGTAGCAGAGTTAATGATACAGTACTGGATTTCTAAGTTCGGAGTGCATCTTCAGTTATACACTGATCAAGGAAGAAGTTTTACCTTGACTGTAATTTAAGAACTCTGCAAGCTACTCAGCATCGAGAAAACCCAAATGACAACTTTATATCCACAGTCAGATGACATGGTAGAGGGGTTTAATCGAACCATCCTTAATAACCCTCATTGATAATTTTCAGAAATCAACAGGCCTGGGACAAGAAGTTATCTCAGTTTTTTTCTGGCCTATCACGAGACTACCTGCTATACCTCATCCTCTCATCCTAGATGTCCTTCATCTGTCTTATGATCGCTTCTTTTGTCGTCCTCCAGATGCGGCTTCATCACTTGAGGAGTACATCCAAGATCTCCAAGGATGGCTTGAAGTGATGTACAATTTTTTGCGAAAGCGAATAACTTGACGATGAAGAAGAATGAAGGCTCGATACAACATGAGAGCTACAGGACATCAATTCAAGACAGGTGACAAGGTGTGGATATGGAATTTGATTCCACGGAAAGGACTCTTTCCTAAATTAGTCACCTTGGAATGGTCCTTATAAGTCCTAAACAGGCTGAACAACATCATAGTTTGGATCCAGAAGTCATTGAATTCTAAGCCTTAAGTCATTTATTATTATAAGCTAGCCTGTTACTATGGCCATAGCATGTATTTCCCATAGCATATATAATATAAATATTATACTAAGACCATGATCTTATTTGTTTTTAAATTTGTATATTTACCACTCATTTATTGATTTAGTATTTTATTTGTTTTATGTTATTTACTGAAAATATTGTTTAAATATTGCATTGAATAGTGTTCTTTGGTAGTATAGGAGATTGTTATAGGAAATGCTGCTAGACGTAGATTTCAGAGAGAAAGCAACAGTATTCTTAAAGATATGTATAAAATTAAGAACTTTGAGTTGCAGCATTATTATAAGACTAAATTAGCTAATGCCAAGCTTGACCCTTGGAAAACTTTTCTCTCAACTACTAATGTTCACAATGTCTGGAAATACATACATAAGTATGAAGACCAATTTTGTGAAAAGGATTGAGATTTCAAAAATCAAACTCCCAGATGGCACTGTTACTTCGAGTTTGAGTGATAGAATTGTTGCTATTATGAAAAATTTCCCAAGAGATAATGTGCGTGACGATAGGAATTCTCATAGAACTAAGCATACTGAGTCACAGTATCCTTGGCAGCCTTATATTTCATTTATGGACTGTCAGTTCTCTACTTCAGAAGTTAACATTGTTATTAAAAATCTCAAAAAGAACAAATTATCTGGGCTAAACTCACTTTACAATGAAATTATACAGCACTTTCATGCAATGGATAACACTTTTTTTGCACAGACTTTTCAATTAGGAGTCAACTACAATTAGGAGTCTTTCCAGCAAAATGGAAGATAGCTCAGGTTGTTTTGATCCCTAAAACTTTAGACAAAAGAACTCCTTATCTTGATAACATTAGATGCATTAGTCTTTTACCTAATTTGGGTTTAAAAATTGCATTTGCAGATGACTTACTTTTAATTTTCCAAGGAAAGACTTTGAATAATATTCTTTCAAGAGTACAAGCAGAGCTGGATTTTGTCAAGTATCTTGGTGCCATACTTGACCAAAAATTAACATGGAAAAGCACATTGAATTCCTTTCTACCAAATGTGAAAAAATTATTAATGGTCTTCACCGAATCACCAAAAATTGTTTTGGAGTAAGTTACGATGGCAAGAAACTGATGTATAAGCAGTGTATTGTACCTCTCCTTTTGTGTGGATGTCGTGCTTGGGGACATGTTCTTGCAAAGAAGGTTAATAAAAGAAATCTGAGAAAGATTCAACACAGAATTCTTTTTCACATTATCAGCAGTTACAGAACCTTAGGTTATGAGGCTACTTTTGTTCTTGCAGGAGTTCTGCCTATTGATTTCAAAATTGAATATAAGAATAATATTTTTGAGGCATTGGCACATGATACTTTGGAAGACTGCATAAATGGAAATGTCCCCGATCTTCCTCATCCAGCTACTATAGAAGTCATAAATTTCTGCAATTATAAAGAGAATATCGAAATTAATTTTCATATGGTTTTTTCTGCAGATGGTAGCCTTGCACAATAAGGTTGGTGTACAAATGAACAACAAGGTTGGCCTTGCATTTGTTCGTTTTGAAGACCAATCTGAGTTTTGTTATTTTAAACACAGTATAAGGAATGAAAGCACGGTTTTTCAAGCAGAACTTCTGTGTATTTATCTTGCTGTCAAATGGATCAAAGATAATGGGACACCATCCTCAAGGTACCTTATTTGTTCTGATTCTCTTTCTTCTCTTCACTTTTTGAATAGTATTATCAGCAGCGACAAATTAGTTATCGAAACTCTATTAACTGTCAGTTTGCTTAGAAACAAGTGAAATGATATCCGTTTTCCTTATGTGCACGCTCATCATGGATTCTATGGAAATGAAAGAGCTGATTTCTTAGCAAAAGATGCCTTACAATGTACCCATAGATATCAATATTAGCATTTCAAAGAGTTACTGGAAGTCCTTTCATTATAAGAAGCTTTTAGCTAATTAGGATGAGGAATATACTTCATCTTGTAAAGCTCAGGGCACCAAAATGTTCTTTCTTTCTATTTACCACAGACTGGAAGATGACATTAGAAACCTCGAGCATGCCTTGCCTCGACGAATTCAAGCATGCATTGCAGCCAGGCGCGGTACGACCAACTTCTAATTTGAACACTCAATGGGTGATTGTGAGCCATGAACAGGTATGATGACCTTGATTTTTTAATCATTTTATTAGCTGTGTATGAGCTATACACATATTCAGTTTCATCAAAAACAACCACTTCTTTCATGGTGCATCGATTTTTTTTGCAAAAGAGTGTATATATATAAATATTTGAAGCATTCTAAGTTAAGAATTCTAAGTTAAGAATTCTAACATTCTAAGTTAAGAATAGCATAAGAAAGGGCATGCTATTGAAAAAAATGTATTTAAGCAGGAATTAAATGTTACTCATAACTTGCATTATAAAGTATACAATTAAAGTGGCCTTAAAATTTATTTAGTGGGACATACTTGCATTTTGCTTAGATACATTATATTCAATGATAAGAAGCCTAGTTAAATATTTTAGAGCAATTAACCTTCTAAAACCGGGCTAAAATTCTCATAATATAACCTTTAGGACGGCGCGATTCAATACAGTTTTTCCCCCTCCTTTACTGTTCCCTAATGAGAAAAGTCGTTAGGGTGGCCATTTGTCCCCTCCATACATGCAGTAAAATTTACATGTTTGTCGCACACTGGACAATAGTCTAGAATAGGTTACTATATTTGCGACTTTTTTGAAATTTATTTTGATTTAATTTAAACTAAACTACATTTATTTATTAAGAGCAAAATATATAAAATGTTTTACTATTTCTGATCAATCTCGGCAATAATTTGTGAAATTTTTGCCTTTGTTTTTACTAGAAATTAAGAAAAGAGAACACAGAATATGACAAAATATAACAACTTTGAACTAGCTTTATATGCCTGCAGGTCGGAATGGAATATTTGATAATTTATTTTCATTAATAAAATAACAGTAATGAATAATGTAATGAAATAATAATAATGAATTCATTAATAAATTAATTACTATTAGATGATTAGAATATAATTCATTACTATTATATTTTGAGATGAACTTATAGCAATAATAAAACTTTAAAACTGGTGGTTTTTTTTAATAATTCCGTTATTGTAATATAAAAAAGAAAATCAGAAATATATTAGTTGTGTTTGATTATTTAACTTTAACAAATATTACTTTGGACTATCGGGCAGAGGAGGTAGGTATATCTGTAGACAGAATTGCTTTATAAAATTGGATTTTGTTTACATTAGTAGGAAAAAAATTCTCTGAATACTCGTATATGCAATCCATTTATATCTGCAGTGTGAAGTGAAGTCTGATGAGATAATTTCTTAAATCTTTGCATTTTTGTGGTATTCGTTGAAAGAGAGAAAGCACTTTTTGGCGTCTTTTTAATATTTGTTGAAGAGAATTTTAAGATATGATTTAAAATTTTAGAAAATATAAATTTATCAAAAGTACTTTTCAGAACAGTTTTAAATGTTTATAAAGAGTTCTACGTCAATTTTCTTTCATAGGCGGATTTCGTTCAAAACCATCGTTATATCCAAAGTTTGATTTTTCCTTGATTTTAAATGAAATGGATATACATATGTTCTACATAACAAATTTTCTAATTTATTGAAAAAAGATTAATTTTTCATACTTTCAAAAGGGTGTTGACATTTACAGTGTAGGAAATATGTTTTTTAAATTTCTTTCAGTGATCAAAACAATTACCCAGGAATATTTTCAAAGCAAAATTAAGAAAATTGTTTCCAACAAATTTTTTATAAAGTATCCTCTTGTGTATCTTTTTGTTAATGTGCGAAGAATCAGAATGATGAACGGAGCAAAATAAATGCATGAGAATTAACTCCAAAGTGTTGTAATTCCATGTAAAACTGTAAAATGAAACATTGAAAATACCATATAAAACCGTAATATGAAACATTGGAGAAAACTACAGTATAGTTTATTCAGAAACAATCACCTAAAATGTCTAATCTACGTACTGCCAAGTGATAAACATAGGTTAGGAAATTAAATCAGTTATTTCAATAATTTTTCATAATCTATTTTTTACGAGCCTACCAGCGGCAAGCGCTAAATTGGCTGAACACTGGTAGTTTTCTCGGGTTCGAATCACAGCGAACAGGTTTTCTTCATGGGCCTTTTCATGGTTTTTGTCGTAACGTCGCTATAAGCCAGCTTTACTCAGCAAGTCCTCAACGAAGGCATCCCTCCTCTTATACAGATAGCTGTCGAGTGCTTTTGTGTAATCCAGTGAACGAATCAAATCAGGTCAATAAAATCTCGGAGAACAGGCTTGTTACATATGGATTTTTCCATTTTATTTACTTAACAATGAATGAAAATCACAAAAGGATAAATGGGAGAAAATTCCATGCATAATAGTTGAAGTTTGAACGCAGTTAACACTGCTGAACAGTTTTATGATCTATCTCGGCAGCAAGAAAGACCAAAGTAACATCTTATTAGATTTAAGCCTCAAGTGGCCCTAAAAAGTATTGTAGTTTTGCCTACTTTGTAAAAGGAGCTTTAGAAACATTAAATCTCGAACAGAGCGCAAGATCTCTGAAATTTGAAACATAACATAAAAATATATGCATCTGACAGTGAATGTAATTAGCCAGGTGAAAAACGTTTTTATTTATTTATGGGGTTTATTATAACGAAGAAATGCTTATTGCTTACTCGATTTTGACAAAGCAAGCTATGATTAATTTTTGGAGTCATTCGGTTATTTTGATGCTGGAAAAATGAACAATGCCTTCCTCGGGACTCTAACCCGAACCTCTCGAAATGCGTGCCGAGTATGCTGATCATTACACTGCGAAGCCATGCTGGAAGGAGGGAGAAAATACCAGATATACTCCCCCTTTTAAAGGGCGACAGGGGATTAGGGAACCCAATCGCCAAATCGTGGTGCTGAAGAATCATCATCCACTACCCTTTAGTTCGTGCGCCACTGTAGAGTCATTAGGTTATTTTTTGAAGCAGAAGACAAGAAAAAATGAACAGTGCTTTCTCCGGGATTCGAATCTGGATCACTCGAAATACGCACCAAGTCTGCTTACCATTACACCATCAAAGCATGCCGAAGGGAGGGAGAAAATACTTTATGAGTTGCCTGAAAATAGAGATGCCTTCGTGGAGGAATCCACTAGGTGAAGGAGCGGTCAAATCACTGGTAGTTCCACCTGGGCTTTCTTAATGTATAATTTGAATAGGAGACAGTTTCCCTTAGAAAGTTTCCCATGATCACATCTCTACCCATAGAGAGATAGGAGATTTGGAGAGAAAGCGTTTTATAATCATGTTACACATAGGGGGGGCAAAGCCAATGGAGCCTGTTTATTCGCTTGTAATTCCGCTATATTGAACTATCTGTTACCAAATGAAATCGTCAATAGTCTTATCTACATAACAACTGAGTGCAGCGATGTAACTAAATCCCATATTTACTGACTTAAGGGAAGAAGCTTAAACGTCAGACGGATTATTTAATTAAGTATAATAGTACTATTTGCTGAAGAATGATGTTTCGTGAAGAAATCTGACAGAAGAACTTGCTCACATTCATGTTTTTAACGGGGAAAACTACGAAAAGGACTATTCAGATAGCTCATTCACCAGTATCTAAACCGAGCTGTTTACACATGAAAAATTCAGTGATTCAATATACAGGGTGTTTATAAAGTCCCGGACCCATTTTGATGTTTAATAACTCATAAAATAACGAAGATATAAACAAACTTATGGCATTTATTGATGGAATAACTTATATATTTTCCTTTTCAGGTTTGAATATCTTTACTTTTGTAACTATCGTCTGCGCATGTGGTTAATTTCAGATAATTTCATTTTCCAGTCTAAATGTCTGTACTTTTCTAAATAACATCTGCTTATTAATTGCATTTTTCTCTCTTTTGTTTTTGGCAACTATCGCAATGTTATGGAATTGGCCTACAAAGCGATTTCCATCTATATCAATTTTTTCGACCTGGGGGGTCCGACCCTTCATTCAATGTGTGTGTATTCGAGTCTACACTAATGACGAATAATGGGAGACACAGAGAAGATTCCAATATCTCGGGAACGGCTCGACGGAATTTCAAACCGCATACACAGAACCTCGTATTTAGGGGCCTAAAGATGCCTAAAAAGCGATTTTCTTTTATCTAAATTTTTGAGCCTTGGAGGTCCGACTTCATTTCCAATGTTAAGTCAATTGAATATCAACTTGATATTTTCCGTGCGACGAAGGGGGGCACACGTGGAAGTTCATTGACAAGGGTCATGAAACTTTTTGAGTCTATCGAACCATTTATGTTATTAATTTTAATCTCTCTTTATTATTTTAGGAGTTATTAAACATCATAATGGGTCCGGGACTTTATAAACACCCTGTATGGTCAAAGTTATGTTCGTCGTGATCATCTGAGTGTAGTTTCTTTTTGTTTATTTTTTGGCCATTATAAAAAGGCCTTTACTAGAGACATGCGCTATTAAATTCTGATTTTGTTTTTTGATGTAATATTAGTAATTTTTTGTTTTGTTTTTGCTATTATAGGAAGGTTGCCATCATTTAATTAACTATTGCTATTTTTTTAACTGCTTTTCTGAAATGACGTGTGATAAACTTCAAAACAGTTTATGCAGTGCTACATCACATGCTTTACATATGACAGTTGATCTCCGCTGTAAAACTTTTGCAGAACAAACAGCACATCTTCGTCTTTTCTTTGTATCAAAAGGGAAATGGGAACATAGATACTTGCATTGTTTTTTTCGACTTGAAGGAGACAGCGTATGAGCTTGAAGATCAGAATAATGAATCAGTTCTCTAATCAAATTCATTCGAAAAACTTTGTGATTCTTTTCGATATTGCTTATTTTACTTAGAATGTACGCGTTTAGCACTGTTAAGTCAAGTAGATGAAAAAATAGTTTCTTCGTCCACTTCAAAGTTCTTCTGCCAAAAGTATAACTATTGGCCATGCGATCGCTTAAATCAACATAGCCCATATTTTTGTTGTAACATGTTATGATATCGGGTTTTGTCTGATCATCGGCTATAACCATTGGATTGTGCATATTTGACAGCATGAAAACGTCACGCTTATCTTTCCAGCGTAGAGCTGTCATCCCATTTGTGAAACGCACAGTGGTTTCTCCTCTATTCAATTTTCCTCTGCTTACATCTTTTGGGAAATGCTTCCTATTCGGACGAATAGTTCCACATGAATTTATTTTATTTTCATTTAATAAATAAACGAAAAGTTCTGGCGAGGAAAAGAAATTGTCCATAAATAATTTATGGCAATAAACAAAAAGCGAGGAAAAGAAATTGTCCATAAATAATTTATGGCCTTTGTCTCTGATAGTGCCACTCATTTCTTTAACTACATTATAAGACGCTGAGAAATTGGGATCCTTAGATTTATCTTTCCCAAGGTAAACTTCCATATCGTAAGTGTAACCTTCTTTATCAGCGATCTTGTATAATTTTATACCCCACTGCTTACGTTTCTTTGGGATATACTGTCGAAATATTACTCGCCCTTTAAATTTGACAATGATTTCGTCTATTGCGAGTTCTTCTGCGGGACTATAAACTTGTTTATAAGTTGTTCTTAAATAATTAAAAACGTTTCGAATTTTCCACAGTCTGTCATAATTCATAATTTTATCAGATTTTTCTTTATTATTTTCAAAATGCAAAAATTTTAAAATCATTAAAAATCTGTCTCTTGACATTATCTTACGAAAAATTGGTGTGTCGGTTAAATCATCCGTTGACCAATAATCTCGAATGCTGTCCTTTTCAATATGTCCCATGAGTAGGAATAATCCAAGAAATTTCTGAAGCTCATCAGATGTAACTGGAGACCAGTCGCTTTCGTGCTTTCGTTTTCCGCTTATATCTGGCCACAACTCTAAGATTTGAGAAGCATAACGATTAGTTTCTCTGGTTAACATTTTAAACAATTCATCTGAAAAGTATAATTTAAAAAAATCAACAGCAAGATGAGTTCCCAAAAATTCAGTCTTTATACCAGGTTTACCAGTAAAGGTCAGTAAGTTAGCTTTGTCATGCTCAGTTGGCTGTCTCCACTCAAATAAATTACTAGCGTTGCTTTTGAAATCATTGGCAACTCTATCTTCATTAAAAGATTGATTAAAACAGAGTTCTTCTGAATCTGAACAGTCTGAATCTGTATCAGCAAAAGTTTCCTCTTCTAAATCTCTTAGCAAGTTATTAATTTCGTCCTGATTGAGACCTTTGAAACGAGGAGCCATTATAAAAACTGAATAAGAGCGCGAGTTACACAGAAATCACGAGAAAAAGCTCTAATGTTTGAAAGAGAGATATCATCTGTTTTATTTTCAAGTACATTGGCGGGAGACGAAACGTACGGTCTTCGCCAAAATGTCGCCAACCAGATAATAAAC
>KK116199.1:355530-371920 GCA_000611955.2 Stegodyphus mimosarum
AACTCAAATGACTTGTTTCTTCCTAGCTAGTAGTTTATCAAGAATACTGTTCTTCAGGATTTTTGCCACCAAATCACTGATGTTCTAGTCAACTGTGATATACACTGCTCTTCAAAAGTTAAGGAACAGGATGTTTTTCAAAGCTTACCATTACAAAAATGTCAGTAACGTTTAAATTCACAGTTCATATGCATAACAGTAACGAAGTTTAAGAAAATATATGCAAAAACAATAGATACCACTTTTATTTTATAGAAATGAATACTTATATAGAAGTTGGAGAACAATGCAAAAACTGTAATTTTTGTTCACGAGTTTTGATCTTCAGTTCTTATTACAGTTTTGTGAACAATATCCAGGAGAGTCCATGAATGTCCAGACGAGGTCGTTTGTCTGACTGGTTGAGGTGGCGGGCAATCGGATGGATGGAAATGGCGATGTTACAAGCTGATGATGCTAGACATCTCAATGTCTTTCATAGTGTGGTCCACCGACTATGGAATCAGTTTGAATCAGAGGATTCTGTGTTTAAAAGACATGTTCCAGGCAGACCTAGAATTACAACACCTGCAGGAGACCCTTATTTAGCTCTTTCGGCCCAAAGGAGGAGTAACATTACTGTGCCTCAGCTCATGGCAAACCATTTAATTGCAACAGGAGCAAGAATCTTAGCTACTACAGTGTAAAGATGCCTGCACAATACAGGTCTGTATGCAAGATGACCAGTTGTTTGCATCCCCTTGACCCGAGGACACAGAGGTGTCCGTTTATGTTGAGCAAGAGAACATGTCTTTTGGGTCACTCAACAATGAGCATCTGTCCTCTTCACAGACAAGTCCAGGTTCACATTGGAGGGTGATTCAGGTTGTCAACTGATTTGGAGGGAACAACACACCAGATGCAACCATTCCCACATTGTGGAAAGACACAGTTATAAAGGTGGTGAAATAATGGTATGGGCTGGGATCTCTCTTGATGATCATACTGATTGCATGTGTTCCATGGAAGAACTTTGACCGGTGTGAGATATCGAGATAAGATCCTTGATCAATATGTGATCAAGGATCTAATCTCGATATCTCACACAATCCTTGATCAATATGAGATATCGAGATTAGATCCACCCATCCTCTGCTGTTGGTCCTTGATTTCTTCTGATGGACCACAATGCCCGACCGCACTGAGCTTGGGTTGCTGAAGAATATCTTGAGGGTCACGGTATGGAGTGGATGGAATGGGCAACTCAATTCCCAGACCTGAATCTGATAGAGCATCTTTGGGTGTACCTTGGGAGACAAGTTGCTGCTTTAAGTCCTGCTCAGCTTGAACAAGGATTACTCCGTGTCTGGTTGCTGCTTCTGATTTCACTGACCGACAATTTAATTGGCAGCATGGAATGTCACTGCCACCAATGTATTGCAGCTAGTGGAGGACACATTCCTTATTAGAACCCATTTTTGTAATAGTACCACACCATTTTTCCTTAAAAAACTGTGATATACTGTTTCTACAAGACTGAATTTTTCTGCCAAGAGTAAAGTTTTTTTTTTATGTAATTCATGTTTGTGTTGAACTTTATAAACATTCTATGTTGCATTCACTAAGGAACTGTTTAGTGAACATATCTTGTAAATTTCTTGTTTCTATGTTGTTTCATCCTCAAATTAGACACAAAAAACATGCTTTTCCTTAGCTTTTGGTGGGCAGTGTATATCAGCCACTGTATCAGATCAAATGGTTCATAGCTTAAATGTCTATATTATAAACAAAGCAAAACAAACACACTGAGCATTTCTGAAATTTCTAAGAAAATTTACTGATTTTGCCTGCATTTCAGTATAATAATATTAGCTCCTCTCTTATGATTTTTTAAAATGTTTCATGCAATTATGAATAATTGTATTAAACTTACCATTGTAAAATTGTCATCCTCAAAACAGCCATTAATACAAAGAGTTATCTTAGGAACTGTTGCAGAAGAATGGGCTGCAACCATCTTAGCTCTGTCTTTAAGAAGAGAATCTGTAAAGGTGAAAAAAATGTACTTATATTTTCCTATGCATTCAGAATACATAATACCCAGCAAAATGGCAATTTTACTAGTGTTAAGTAGAAATCAGACTGCAACAGCATGTTATTCAAGAAATCAAAAAAGCATTAATGGTAATTTTATATTAAACTACTAAAATGTTTTAAATAAAACTTCAATCCTGATTTTATAACTAATTTAAATTTCTAAGTGACATATTTTCCTTTAAGTAAATGACTATTGCTGAGGGAAAGGAGGGATAAAACATAATTATACAGGAAAAAATATAAAGAATGTTTAAATTTGTCTGTGTTCAAAGATAAATGAAAACCACATACTTATTAATACAACAGAACTTCAATTAAGCAGAAGCTTTTTTTTATATAGAAGCCATTTAAAATTCAGCTTATTGTCAATTAATTTCTGTTTTTTATAAACATCTATAGAAAAGCAACTAGTGAAAATATGAATAATATTCCTTGCTTACTCTCTGAATCATGCTCTCTCAGTAAAAGTCTATTCCTCTAATGTACAATGCTTTACTTTTAGGCGATGTTTGTGAAGCTTCAGAATAAATTGTTTTGATTGCATTTTAATGTTCTAAGTATGTAATCACTATTGAAATAAAGCAGAATAAATGAAAAACATTAATTTCTCTTGATTATACAAGAGTAAACAGAGTAATATGCATTTGATGCAGGGATTTTTTTTTGAGTTATCCCAGATACATTACCTAAAAAATATTTCAACCCCTTTTTTCATATCTTTGAAAAGAATGGATACCAGGAAAAGTAAAGCTGATTATTTCAGGCTTTTGGGAGAAACTAACAGAAAAATGAAAACAATTCCAAGAAGATCAAAACTAAAGGAAAAGCATAATACAAAAGAAATGAGCATTGGGGTTATAGGAAAATACTCATATATGGATTGATATAGATTTTGAGATAATGTTTCTTTTGAATATATATATATATACATATATAAATAGTTCTCATAAATATGCTGATGGGTAAAAAAAAAATTCCATTGCAAAAGCAATTTTGTGAAAATATTGATTTCTTTATTTGTTGAATTTTACTGGAAATACTATAAAGTTAATATCATTTTTATATATCGTTACAAATGAAATCTAATAATAAATATATGATAATAAAATTTTAAAAGACTAAAATGACAAGAAAAGATATCAGATGATTACAATTTTATAAAAGCTGTGAGAAGAATTTACTACAAGTTTCATAACATTATACCTTTCTCTGGCCAATTACAACTGATGTATAAAAGATCAAGAATAATTGTAAGTTAGCATACTAAAGCACTCAAAGGCTATTTGCAATAGGAACAGTAATTCAGAAGTATTTTCTAAAACCAAAATCGATTTTATTTGTGTTGCTGATAGGAAAATGCATCAGTTTATTTAGCTGCTACGAATCAGATCTGGCATGAACTACTACTAGCATTTAAACTGTAACAGCATCTTAAAGTCTTAAGTACCAATATCTCAATAAAAAAATTAACAATCTAAAATAAAATGAGTACCATATTCAAAATAAAAAAAATTTCTTTCTTAAAATTATTTCACTCATTCATTCTGTTACTGAAAATTTTATCACTACTTTCAAGCATCATGACTTCTCTTCAATTAAAACTTTCACCAGTGACATACGCAAAAGTATAATTATACACATAAAGCAACCATTTACTAATCTAAATTTAAGAATTCTTTTATTTGTTCTTATACCTTCAAAATATTTAATGCCTGCACATTTTAATTCTTTTGCTTTCTACAAAAAAAAAAAAAAAAAAAAAAAAAAAAACTAGAATGAATACATACATATTTATTTGTTGAATAAATAATAGGTAGTTCAATAAAACTAAGAAAAAATTTTAGAATTTTTCAACCTTAAGCAGAGGAAACCAAGTATAACAAATTATATCTACCTTGTAACGGTAATTCAAAAAAAAAAAATTATGCATTTTCCAAAATGGGGCCCTTTTTTTTAATAAGATGATAATTATGTGATTGGAAACCATTACCAATTCATTTAAAACTGTAATAGAAACAGAAAAAATATGAAATATTACTAATATAGTTATAACTACCATGAGAAATCATATGTGAATGATTGCCATCTTTAAAACATCCTGAATTTTGCAAAAAGATAAGAGGTATATTTCGTTTTTCACAGAGTTGTATCATATGTGTTCCTTTCTGTGCATCTTGAAATGTCAAAGCATTGCAGTTTGCAAGAATACCAACTAACATCCTACAAAAATTAAGGAAGAAACAAAATTATAAATGTGCAGAAAAATAAATAAATAAACAAATAAAGGGGGTGTTCAATATCAAGTAACCGTATTATATTATCACATTCTTCAAACAGAAAGAAAATTAAAAATAAAATTCTTACAATCTACAATGCCTCTCCAATAAAGTAAAACCCAAATTTCATCAGAAAAATGAATATTTGAGTTTAGAAATTTGTTCATATAGTATAAAACATTAAAGCCTTCCTGATTGAGAAAAAGTATAACTATTAGAGGTAAAATATTCCTTTATATGTTCGATCACTTTCCTGTAGCAAGGTAGAAATAAGATGTAGTTTACAATTCAAGATACCTTTCTATTCATCATTAAATACATATAATCAGAGTCAATATAAGAAGTCAGTGCTAATAATCCTCAATATCCGTCATAAAGGTCGAAAATGGTCATTGACTATGTTAAATTAACAGCATTTTTGATGCATAAAAAATAGAATTCTGGAAGTTAATTGAACTAAGTAAATTTTTTTGTTTTGTTAATATTAAGGTATTATAGTTTTAGTTTTATCTAATACAAATGGTAATAATACTTGCATTAAACAAACAAAGCCAACTTCAAAATTAAATTTATAATACACATCATTATTTTACACTGACTGGCAAACTAGAATTATTAATTTCCTTAAATTAAAAGTCATAAATTATGCATACTTTTTACAATATTATCACAGACTTTAGACTGAAGAATTTTTTTTTTAACTGAAAAGACTATATGTGAAAAATATTCATAAAATCTAGGAATTTCTTTGTTTGAAAAGATATATGTGGATTAGAATCCCTGTGAAGGTAAAAGTGACTTTTTCCATTACGATTACAGTAATTATACAAGTTACTTACAAAGTTCTTGACAATTTAAGATCTTATCTTACATAAACTATACAGTGCAGTGGTATCTTTCCACTTGAAAACTGAGAATGCAAGTCTATGTTTCTCTTTCTAGTTAATTTCTACAGCTCTTCTTTTTAGTAAAAGAAAAAAAAAAAAAAACCTGAAAGCTTTTTATCAAATATCACGTTCTTCGCACTTAAAACATAAAATTCAATTCAACAGCAATATCGCAAAATAATTTTAAAATGAATATACCTTTAGAATTTCCAATACACAGTCTCCTGCACTAGAGATAAAAATGCTTTCCCCTCCCTAAAGTGTTGCCATTGCTTGCTTTGAAATTGTTGAGTTTGTTAATCAAAAATTCGTTAAAGTGTTACAAAATATGAAATTGATAATAAAACAAATTCAAAATTAGGGCTTCCAGATGCCCATATTTGGTGGAGGATTACATTATTCAAAATTTGATGGCTCTAGGTACCATTGTATTATCATAATGCAAGAAACATATATAAATTCATGCAGATTCCTCATTATTCATTTCTTTAAATATAACACAGGATAGTATTTGGTGGCAACAATCTGAAAAGTCAAATGGACATATCTAGTTTTCAAGGAATAATGACAAAACGAAATTAACAGCCCTTCTGAGCTAATGCCCTTTGAGCTAAAAATCATTACATAAAACACATTTTCACATCAACAAAATACCCTGCTTTAAAGTAAACACAGATTCCTGTAAAAATACTGCATGAGAAGTATCTATACTTCATTCTTTATGCCACTTAAAAGATAAAATTTAAATGTAGACATCCTATACAAGAAATATGATATCTGGGTTTTAGTGCCATACTTTTCTGTAAAATTTTAAACAGAAGGTACTGAAATAATGCAATTATCATATTGTGCTTTTGCATTCTTCATTACAAGCATAAAAAATAACTCGAAATGATTACAATAATTAAACCTTTTATTGACATGTTTTGCTATTTTGCAATTGCAAACATACATACAATTTTTATGACAATAAACAATACATTGTATAAGATCTTTCTTTTCAACATTTAATGGATATTGCAAGTGCTCATATTTCACGAATTTCTGAACATTATATAAAAGAAAGAAAAAAAACTGCTTTTTCTTTTTGGAGGGGAGAACAAAAGAGAGAGAAGAAAGAAAGAAAAGAAACAGAAACTACATTTCGAAAATTCGAAAAATAAGAAAAGCGAATGAGTATACCTTAAACAATAATAGTTTTCTGCTACATTCAATATTTGATTGTCTTTCAAATCACATAAACTTTAAAAGATTTAATTTCTTGAAAAAAATAATAAATTCAGCTATTATATACATACCCATGTATATAGCCAAATCCAGTTATTAAATTGATGCCAAATTTTGCTTTGAATTCTTTAAACATACTTCCATCTAAAATTCTAGATAAAATCTAAAAATTTGAAGATTTGTTAATTTTCACAAACTTTTCATGTTTCAAACAGAAAAACAAAACAGAACAATATTGTTCATAATAATATTAGCAAATCTTATGAGATTATTTTTTTACAATTTTTTTTCAATCATTAATTTGACACATTTTTTTCATTATGTAACATAAATATTTGACATTTTTACGAGAAAATAGTTGACTTTCAGTATATTGTAGGAGGCCTTATATTGTGGATTTAATTTCCCATAGTTGTTGTGATGTTACAGTGATGTTCAATACTATATTTTCATCACATTACATCAGTAACCACGATATAATGTCAAATGGATGTCACAGCAAACATTTAATGTGATCACAAGAAGATTCCCAGTCTTCCCCACTCTAATCTTTCACGGACTTGTTCATATAATTCTCCTTCAATGGTAGATAGATACCCTTGCATGTTGTCCTTGGTCAAGTTTCAGCATTACTTAATGATTCTCTGCTGAAATAGCCCTCCTCCCCAATTCATTGTTAAATATCTCAACAAGCCTTTTAATAATCTATTATTTTTTATGCTAATTGCTTGAGATTTTAATTACTTCTTAAAAAATATTTATATTTCATAGAATGCTTTTTCTTGGTGTAATACTAAGTAATCATAGAACTATATTCTGCGATGAATGCATATACATTATACTGTATCCAGTACTATTACGAAAGGCCAACCAAAGAGTTTAGTATAGATCTTTTTTTCCCCTGGTATTGAGGATTTTTGCGAGCAAAAAACAAACTTTCTGTGACTAAAAAAAATTAATTCTGTTCCTACTGTTAGCAGATCATCTCACCATTGCTAAATTTTCAGCACTATTTATTATATATTGATGTGAATGGTATCACTAATAATGAATATATAATAATAAAACCATGATTTAAAAATTATGAATAAAAAGAATAATAATCAGACAATGAATTCACTTTTAATTGTATTAAAAAGCATACAGGAGCAAAGGCATAAAAGGAAGTTTGCTTTCACTTTCGTCTTGCTGCTTAAAATTTTTAATTTAGGGACTGAATTGTATTTGGTATATATATATAAGTCAACTTTTGTTGCTTTTAATATTAAAAGATAATGTAAAAAAAAATGTTTCATGCATTTTATTGCAATTCCTTGCATTGTGCTCTACTGTTTTTCAAAATTCATTAATTACTTCCATACATGGTGCATTGTGTCACATTACAAGTGATGCCATACTTCCATAACCAGATTTCATTTACATATAATATGTTTTGAATGAAATTTGTAATTATTATAATTTTACAAATGGCATATTACTTTTCAATGTTGAACTTTTTTTTACATGTACTATGCTCTGCTATTTCTCGAAATTCATTAGTTATTTCTGGGCATGGAACTTTATGTCCCATTACAAATGATTGCATACTTCTATGACCAGGTTCTAGTTACTTGTAATGTGTTTTGAATGAAATTTTATAATTATTATAATTTTATGAATGGTAAAAATGGAAAGTAATTTTATGAATTACTTTTCAATGCTGAACTTTTTTGCATGTTTTCTTTATATAAATTTCTGAGATTACTTCTAAAATTTATTACATTAATTCTTTTTATGTCATGTTTTTATATATAACATATTTAAGCTGTGTTGTCAAAGGAACCCAGTTTCTTAATTTAGAGAAAAATATTTCTTAGTTTAGATTAAGTTATTACAATATGGTAAAGCATACAAGGGCTATCTGCCTAACAAGAGAGGTGCCTCTGTGGAGGACATTTTTCAAAGGGAAACTGGCTTGTATTCATGTTACATGTTAGGAAAACTGACTATGCAAAAATATTTTTTTCTTAAGATATTAAGGAAATATAATTAAGGTATTAATTTTTTAAATGGATACAATGATTATTTAAGTGATAACAATATAAAAATAAAGATAAGCAAATTACATTTCATCAGCACTTATATATAAAGGAATTTAAAATCTCACTTGTGACAAAAGAGTGTAAATTAATATTAATTCAGGTCCAGAAATACAATTTATTTCATTTTCTAAAGAATTTGAAACTGTATTTTACTGGAATTAAATTCCTTTTTGAAAATTTTATAAATTTAATGAACACTACTGTAAATTGAAATGTATATTTAAGCCATGCCAACAAACTTTATCTGAAATAATAATTTCATTTTAAATGATTTTATTTCACTTCTGTAAACAAGTTATTTTATTTTTTTATTAGAAATTTTTGTTTTTATTAATTTTTGTTTTGATGTACCATTTGCACAAAAGGGCACTGAAAGGATATTAATTTCTGCAACCTTATTTAACGAGCTTTGGAAAATTAAAAGAGGAAACTTTCACATGGGAATTTAAAAATTTATCTGTGACAACTTGTGAAATTGCATATTATACAGCAACGATTCATCAAATTGAGTTTTTGCCACCAATCAGTGGAAGACAAAACTGATTTTAAGAGAAAATAAAACTTCATAGAGTTCTCTCTATTGAGCTAGACCTTGCGTACTTTGCTGTATTCAAATAAGCTTTCTATCAGAAATTTGTTTATAGCAGAAAAGCCAATCCCTGAAGAGTCCATTGAAGTATTCTGAAAACTCCAGATGATTGTTCTGGCTTTTACTTTAGGACAAACAGATATTTTTTTAAATGTAATTAGAGAAATTTCATATTTTCATTTTCTTCTTTAATTTAACAAAAGTTGTAAATTTATGTAGTTGAAAAATGAGATAATTTTTTTCGAGTAAAATGGTGTAAAACATGCCTTTCTTTCGATAAAATTAAGTAGTGGAATTACTTTTATTTTCATAAATACAGCAAATTTCCATTTGAACTAAAATAAATAAATGGAATTAAGTCTTAAATGCATTAATTCCAAAATGAAAAACATAACCTGTTTTTATATATATAAAAGGAAATAAAAAACTATTTTTCATGTTAAACAAATTGAATACTCTATTTTTTCTTAATTAGGTACAGTTTCTATAATTTGAAAAGTAAAATAATTAACTCAATACTAAAATATGAATTAATGCCTTTTTTGGCACTTTACAGATTCCAAAATGGACTTTTTTGGCACTTTACAGATCCCAAACTTTACTGTTTGAGACCATTTATAATTTTAACAAAGAAAATAAAATGGATTCTATAAAGAAGGTCCTCTTGTCCAGTATAAGAACCATGCCATCAGAGTTTAATACCTGAAAAATTTCTCAGAATTGCTTCTCCTAAATATTTTTATAACCTTTCAAATCCTTATTCATACAGTATTTGTGCTCCATTACTGGCAAGTGTCTGACTTGCCCAGAAATGATATGGCCCTACAATGTACAGATACATCTAGATTTAATTAACAGCTTTTTAAAAGTATGTATTGTCAAATATAATATTTTCATATTATTAATATTATTAAATCAAAGCAAAAACTGAAATCATATATTAATTTCAAATAATATAGAAATAATAAATAATCCAATAACTTGAACTTTGGATACCAGACATTTCATGCAATGTTAAATAAGAAGTACTGCATATCTCGTACAGCCATCTTTACCTCAAAATATAATTTCCAAATCCTCACCTTTGCTCTATAAAAATCATATTAAAATTAATGCCCAAGTTTAAAAATGATGCCAATTTCATTCTATATTTGCAGAAATCTGTGGATAGCAAGTAATCTTCCTTAATTTTTTCTTGCTTCTATAAAATTCATGTATCTCTGGTATTTTTCCTGATGCTAATCATTTCCTTATTAATCCCTTCTTAACAACAATTTTTAAATTTCATTTTAATTATTATATATTAATTAATACTGATATCATCCACATCAATATACAAGAAACAGTGCTTACCTTGCCACATGTGTTGATTAAAATACGAAACTTATAAAGTTTATCATATAAAAAGCTTAGTTTCATTTGGTTTATTGTATGAGTTACTAACAGTATTTAAGCATTGCTGTGAAGGTTATACTAAAGTTCATATTCTCAGATGTGAATAATGCACATTTTCCATAATTCAGGCTTGGTATCAATAATTGTTTTATGAACTAGGATTATTAATTAAGTCATGCCAATTTCCTATGCTTTTATATAATAAACTGTGTAAAGCTATGTTGAATTTAAACTTTCACTGTTAAGACAGCAGTAAAATGTCTTTAGGAAATTCAGAAATATTTAACATAATTGATTCAAATAAATTAGCTGTTGAAACAAATTATACAGCTTTTTCATTTAATACAATACGCTAAAGCTCAGGAATGTGAGAAAGTTATTTCTAATTTATAGTTTGAATATGACAGAAAATAGCAATTTGTTAATGAAGAAATAATGATCAAAGTGAACACATGCTTTACATAACCAAATAAAAATTTTCTGTGATTTATCTTCTCGAGCTACATTCTCAACTGACTGATTTTTGTACTCGAAAATATTCGTTCACTGTTGCAGATTAAGCAACAAATGACTGATTTGAAAATTAAAATTTGGTTTTAGTGAAAGACTGTGTTGATTTATAAAATATGTTTGTTCAGAATGTAATATATCGTTACACAAGAAAAATGTTCAAATAGGTTGCAAGGTTTATCCCAATTTTATTAACAGTTATTTTAAGTAATGCATCTTTTCTATCTATTCTAATTTCAGCTTACAATTTCCTACCAGAATGTAATTTCAGAAACGCAGTTAATGCAAATGAATAAGAGTACTATTTAAGTCGATGTTTCGCCGACTTCGAGAGAGAGAGTCTGATTTTCCTGACTAGCGCACATTTGCCTTTTGGCTATGTTCTCTCTTAGGATACTACGCTCAGCCATACTTTAGGCCCTTGCTTGGCTTTTCCGATTTAATTAATATTTAGGAGCCAACTACTTAGAATTCTTATAGCTTTGGCTATACCTTTCAGTTAGCTTTAGATAAGCTTAGTTTAGTTTAATTTCATAATTATTTAGGTTCAAGCGCAAGTAGAGGCTTTGTTGTATACTCCGCGTTAGGAGTTGATTGTAATTATTCTGAAAAATAAAGGGTAGTTAACCCTTCTTAAATCTTAAGTGTTTATTCTCACACTTAAGCGATTATTCACTTGTTAGTGTTTGTGAAGTTCTAAGATTGAACATTGGATTTAGATAAGTAAAACCCCACAAGGTAAATATCCTATCTATAGTATAAAAGCAGTTTCCTTCCATCTAATTTTTGGATCTAAAACCTAATAATGCTGCTCAGTTTCTGGAACAAAAAGCTATTAAAAAAAAAGAAAGAAATGGAAAAGAAAAAATATTAGAAGCCAAATTATCATTAAAATATTGCAAACCATAAAGGAAAAGAATATATTTTTCAAACATTTCAATTTTGAAAAAAAAAGGGGGGGAGTTAACTCAAGATATGAAGTTAAATTTTTAATGGAATATGCTTAGAAAATGATCATATGATCATTTTTGGATAATATATAATATATTCTGCATTTGCAGGTATACTATATTTTATACAGATGTGTAATTAAATCATAATGGATGACAGTTACATAACTTGATATGATGATATAAAACATTCACATGATGAGAAAATTTCGCATGATTTTGTCGAATATTTTCAATAATTTAAAAACGTCAAAGTTTATGGAAATATTTTAACACCCTGATAACTTCTTACTAGATTGGAAAAGCCACTGTAGTTATCCATTTTTCTGGGCAAACTCTCTAAAATAACATTATTGCTACACTGCATGAGTAATTTAAAAAATAGTTCAGTGTTATACAATATGCCATTCACATCTTCAGCTTATTGAAGTCACGGTATGAAATAACATTATCATCACAATGTGATTTCACAACAATGCCGTAACGTGACCTTACAAGAATGTTGCAATGTGACTTTCCACCAACATTAAAGCTTAACTTCAGCATCACAGTGTAGCTTCACTTGAGTGTCACAATGTAGCTTCACTTTAATGTCACAATGTTTCTGCTGTTCTACAAAATGTATTAGTCAAGCTTAAAAAAATATTCTTAGTATATTATATTAGTCCTGAATTTTTGCTTGCTGCAGAGATTAGGGAAACAATTGTAACTTATTTACAGATATATTTGTAATGAAAGAAAGGATATTACTTGAAGTGCATGAATTCCTTTGAGTAAAAATGCGTTGTTACTAAACTGCCAAATATTGCAGTAGAGATATAAAATTTTAACCTGTTTCTGTTTTTGGAAAGGAGAAAGTATAGCATAAAACATTACAATTATGAAGCCTAACATTAGTTAAAAGAAACAACTTGTAAGGGCAATATTAATTTTAATTTATATGTGGCAAAATTTTTTAGTTAAGGAAAAAGTCTGGCCCTTTCTCCTTTATTTTAATTTTGTTATTATGGTTAGCTTATATTTTAGTATGCCCCTTAGATTACTGCCAAGTTGTTGTTTCATTTATGGTAACCTGAGTAGTTGAATGTTATGGAAACCCTATTATGACATGATTGGTTGCGTGATTGCAGTGAATTTGACTGATGGGAAAATATTTATAAGAGACACGTTGCTGCAAGATGACTGTGTTGGATGTCAGTTAGGAGGTACACTGCATCCTGTGCGCTTTGCATAGTAAAATGGCTGCCAGTGGTAAACTGTGTGTTTTGTGGTATAGAACGATAAAGCGGAAGGTATTTTTTGTTGTTGTTGTTTTGAAGTGGTTGAGGACAGAATAAAAGAAACTTTGTTGGATGAATTCAACGGAATTAGAAGTGTCCTGTTTGTACGAAGGAAATGCGTATGGTCGAACGTAAAGATCGTTCAGATAGCTTTGAATGAATTTGTCATAAGGTTAATGCTCACCATATAAAGCATTCCTTTAGAAAGGGAACAGGGTTTGAGGAAAGTTTTTGGATGTTGTTATGGAATTTTGTGTGCCACAAACTGAAGACACAGAAATTCCTAAATAAGTTAAAAGAATATTTCCTTTGAGTAGTGCATAGATGCGATAAGATGCATTTCCTTTTTTATGTTATTTTATGGTTTCATTTTAAATGCAGTCTATTGAGATTATATATTTTTTGTTTGGCTCTAGTGCAAAATTTGGTGCTCCTTTGATTTTTAAAAGAAAATAGATCCATGCATACTTGGACAAAGTTAAGTCAGTGCGCACTGCCGAGTTTGTGGAATTCCCTGATTTTTTTTAAGTGAAAATAGATCAATGTGTACATGGACACCAAGTTTGTGCAATTCTTTGACTGGTTATTTTGGTTTTGTATAGTGGCCATCTTGAAATCGTGCCTTGCTGACCAATCGCCAAAAATCACCAATTTTCGCCACGGGGTACCCTTTAATATACAGGGTGTTTATAAAGTCAAGGACCCATTTTGATGTTTAATAACTCATAAAATAATGAAGATATAAACAAACTTATGGCATTTATTGATGGAATAACTTATATATTTTCCTTTTCAGGTTTGAATATCTTTACTTTTGTAAATATCGACTGTGCGTGTGGTTATTTTCAGATAATTTCATTTTCCAGTCTAAATATCTGTACTTTTCTAAATATTGTCTGCTTATTAATTGTTAATTGCCATAATGTGCACATATGGGGATCTGAAAACCCCCATGAATACCGTGAGGCACAAAAGGATCCCCCAAAGGTTAATGTGAGGTGTGGACTAATGCATGACCAAGTCATTGGGCCTTTCTTTTTTACAGAAAAGATGGTCTCATCAGTCGTATACTTAGACATGTTGGGAAGAAGAGCTTCAGCCACATGTCTTTTTGCAACAGGATGGTGCACCACCTCATTGGGGTACCATTGTTTGTAGTTCTTTGAATGACCATTTTACAGGAAGATGGATTGGGCGAGGAGGTCCAATTCCTTGTCCATCCAGATCCCCTGATATAACGCCGCTGGACTTTTTCCTTTGGAGATTTGTAAAGGACAACAACGTTTACAGGAGGAGAGGGTCGAACATTGATGACCTAAAAGCCAGAATTACAACCGCAATAGCTTCTGTGGATGCTGACATGCTTGCCGGTAACTGACATGAAATTGAATATCGACTTGATATTCTCCGTGCGACGAAGGGGGCACACGTGGAAGTTGATTGACAAGGGCCATGAAACTTTTTGAGTCTATCTAACCATTTATGTTATTAATTTTAATCTATCTTTATTATTTTATGAGTTATTAAACATCAAAATGGGTCCGGGACTTTATAAACACCCTGTATTTTTACTGTTATTATATATGCATTATTAGCAACAATATGAA
This sequence comes from Stegodyphus mimosarum, assembly GCA_000611955.2. Taxonomy (NCBI): domain Eukaryota; kingdom Metazoa; phylum Arthropoda; class Arachnida; order Araneae; family Eresidae; genus Stegodyphus; species Stegodyphus mimosarum. Next base: position 370,409 of record KK116199.1, read on the forward strand.
ACATATTATTTCTTACAAAATAAAGGCCCTTCAGAAACCACACAAGGAAAGTTCTAGATTGCAGAGACACCTAATTTTCAAAATAACAGATGCTTCTATAATTCTTCATCTAAAATAAGCATATTTTGATATGAAAGCTGAAAAGGAACACATCAAGTGAAACATAAAATTAGTAACACAACAACCTTGAATCTGGTATAGATTTAAGTCAAGATCTCAATCGATTTCGAGGGCATTCCCTCTTCATCAGGAGCAAAGATATCTACAAGACTGGAAGGCAGTGGGCCTAACAGTCATATTTATACTTTGCAGTACAGCAAAATGGAAGACAGTATCCTCTATTGACAAAAATATTAAAAAAATTAAAAAATTATGTTAATAGAATTTTAGTTATGGAAAACATTAGGAAGGACTCGATTGGAATTAAAATCATTTACTAAATAAAATAACTCTTTGTGAATGTGAAAAGCTTCAAAATCCAATTCAGCAATACAAGAAGCTTTTGAATGATTTTTGGAGATCGAAAGTCAAAATTATAATTAAATTTCCAATAATGATTAGTTATCAAAGATTTTCTAATCTCGCTTTTTCAGACATGATTCCTATTCCTTGATACGAAACTTTAACGGTCTTTTAGTTTCAAACCACGCTGACATGATAGGCTATAAAATCCCCAAGAATTAAAGTTAGAAATGAAATCTTTAAGAGTTGAGCCATAGATTTTATCGATAGGTGAGAAAATGACATAAAATTTGAATTTCTGGAGAATCTGTGGAATTTTATAACTAATAGAAGGATAAAATGGAAGCATGATAACATTATTAATGTTATTTCTAATAGCGGAATGTCTTCTTTGATGGCAAGCGGAAACGTTTTTAAAGGCTTTATCAATGCCATACAAAAAAATCCTCGTTCAATGGCAATTAATCTCAAATAATTAAATTCATTAGCAAGCAGAGGTTCTGAGGAACAAACTTTGAGAGCACGAAATACATAAGAGTGAAAGTAAGCCATAACGTGATATTGCAACCTTATAACTTCTTTTAACTATTATGCATTTTGTACTCACAAAGTTTGTTCCTCAGAACCTCTGCTTGGTAATGAAGTCAATTATTTGAGATCAGTTGCCATTGACCGAGGATTTTTTCCTGTGGTCAAACTTTCATTACTTGTGATATAAAATAACAGATGAATTTTGTTAAGAGGTTTATTTAATCCCTTGTTCCCATTAAGCTATATGATAAACTATTTTTCTCCTTCTGATTAATATTTTATGAATTTCAAATAAAAACTCATTTTATAAAAAGCTTTTTTTTTTTTTTTTTTTTTTTTTTTACAAACTTTCATTTGTGATATAAAATAACAGATGAATTTTGTTAAGAGGTTTATTTAATCCCTTGTTCCCATTAAGCTATATGATAAACTATTTTTCTCCTTCTGATTAATATTTTATGAATTTCAAATAAAAACTCATTTTATTAAAAGCTTTTTTTTTTTTTTTTTTTTTTTTTT
>KK116199.1:374921-404682 GCA_000611955.2 Stegodyphus mimosarum
AAAAAAAAAAAGAAAAGAAAAAAGACAGTTTTACATCTCTCGTTCTACTGGGCTGATTGACGAAATTCAAATTGCATTTTCCATGTCTCTAAAGCACGACTTAGGATATGCATTACATTTATATATAGCATTGTTCTAATATATGTATTTTGATGCAAAATTGGACTTTTTCTGAAATGACATGCTAATTTTTTTCCATATTTCAATTTTATGACTCAAATTATGACAAACTGCCAAGTTTTGTAAAAATCGGACGAGTAGTTTTTAAAAAAATTAGCTCTCAAAATTTTAGTTCCTCAATGTTAATTCAATTTGGTATGTATTTATTAATATATCTCTTTTCATTACACTTACTTGATTCCTTCTTCTACAGTTCGAAATTTAGGTTCACTCCAAACAAAATTCACCCATTTTTTTATGATTTATTTTTAAACAATTTTTATAAACTTTTTGAAAAAAATTGAATTATAACTGATAAAATTTTTACAATCAACTTGAAGTAGATGTATTTTTAAGTATACCTAGAAAAAATTAGAGCTTTTTATTCAAAATTTTCGAAGATATACATGAATTTACATATTGCCGCGTTTTAAAATTTGGCATATTTGTTGAAAGTGATAATAACATCTAATGTGGTTTACGCACTTTGCTGAAATGATTTGAAAGAAGAACAATGTGACTTTTTTTCCACTCAAGCACAATGTAAAAAGGTAGGAACGACATGACATTTTTTCTGCTCCTGCACAATGGAAAGGATAGGAAAATAGGTTGCCACATATTAAGAAGTTCGCCAAGTGATTATTCTTGGCGCAAACTGAAAAAAATTTGCCACATTAAATTTTTGAATTTCTCCTTAAATTTCTCACCAAATTTTACAAAATTTAATATTTAGGCATAATTTGAGTCATAGAATCGAAATATGGAAAAAAAATTGGTATGCTATTTCAGAAAAAGACCCACTTTGTGTCAAAATACCTATGTTAGAATAAAGCTATACATAAATCTAATATATATCCTAAGTCGTGCTTTTGAGACATGAAAAGCGCAATTTGAATTTCGTCAATCGGCCCAGTAGAACGGGAGATATAGAACTGTCCCATTTTTTGCTTTGTTTTTTGTGCAGTGTACATATAATTGTGCAAATAAATTTAGTATTATGTACTACATACTGATGTAAAAAAATAAACACTGATTAAACATTAGTTGAATCTTTCTAAAAGGTTCTATAAATGCCTACAATAGATTGAGAAAATTCAGATCAAATACAGTTTAATAAGAAAAACTGCACTGAAAATCCCTAGAGGTTACAGAACAAAATTTGCACAATTTAATTTCATTAGTTTAATAAATTTCATTTATTGCTAAAAAACATTTTCTTTAGTAAATGATAAAAATTAAAAAACTGGAGATTCATTTATCTACCAGGAGATATCATGAAAAATATGAAGAGCTGGCAGCTGTGTATTACTGTTATATATATAACATACTTTAGAAATACATTTTATTTAATATCATAATTATTCAGATATATTTTATAATTGTATTTGTTTGTAATCTAGTAATATGCATTTTATAAAAATTTATAATACTAAAATACAATGAATAATTATGATATTAATGAGTTGTATTTTAATATTATAATCACTTGTAATGTAGTGTAATCTGGCAACATACGTTATATAATTTATGAAAGTTTATGATATTAAAATACTATTGAATAATTATGATACTAAACAATGTGATTTTCTTAAATATCATATTTTAACAAAAAGTTCCCTACCACCGCAAATATCATCTGTGCAAAGAGTTCACGCTGGTGTGTTTAATCATATTTTGTCAAAAGATTTTTGGCATTTCAAAGAAACAGACTTGCTTTAGAACACTGCATTGTGAAATTTGTACAAAAATATCATTAAGGCATCTGAAATGTAACTAACATGCTACTAGATTAGAACCATCATTTACTTCCAGCTGTGTTGCAAAAAGTCAGCTACAGAATGTCACCAAATTATGTTGTATTACATGAAACTATGAAGGTTAGGTACCAAAAATTCAAAAACAAGGACAATGATATTCAAGAAGCAGAGTGCTCTGGCTGGCCTACTGGTGTTGATGAGGCCAACCTGCAAAAACCTGAGGAAGAAGATCAGTATACAACCACTTAAGAGCTTGCTAAGGAGTTAACCATTAGTGCTGTGTCTATTAGTTGTGCTATGCATTGCATAAACTTTATGTACAAGTTCAATCGCTGGGTGCAGCATGAGCTAACTCGAGCAGATAAGGACAGATGTGTTCGGACCTGCATTAATCTGCTCGAATACCAATGCAAGGAGAAAATTCTGGAACAGATCATCATTTGTGATAAAAATTGGATTTACTTCAACAACACAGGCCGAAAAGGGCTTGGTCTGCGCCCGCTGAACCCATCAAAAAAGTTGCGAGGCACAGTTTGATTAACGAAAAGATCATGTTTTGTATCTGGTGGGATTGTCATGGTATTATCCACAAACAGTATCTGAAAAAAGGTAAAACCCTTGATAATCAGGTGTACAGCAAGATGCTAGTTTGTGTTGATACTGATATCAAGGAAAAACGTCAAACTGAGTTCTGGCGCAAAAAGGTAATGTTACATCAAGATAATGCAAGACCACATATGTATGCATTCACTGGCTGGACTCTGAACAAACTCGAATCGAATCTTTTCCTACACCCATATAGCCCCAACATCACTCCTTTGGACTTCTACCTTTCTTCACAACTGCAGCCACATCTTACTCGTGCTGTCTTCCATTCTGCACAGAATGTCTGAAATAAGGCTGATCTGTTTTTAGACTCATAGACACCAAGTTTGGGGCTGAAGGTTTTGAAAAACTACCAAAACGTTGGTAGAAAATGATGGTGGTGATTACTAACCACACTAAAGGTAATGCTTTTCATGTTTTATTTTATTTTATTTTTTCTAACTTTATTAAGAACGTTTTTTGGCAGAAAACTTTTGTTACAACCAGATATTTTTAATACATAACAATTACAATTCCTGAATACAGTTAAAAACTGATGCTTACAAATCTAACACAATTCTAGTCATATTTCTGATCTTTAATTGCAATATTTAGTATAAAAGCACTTTTTTAAGATTATCGTCCATTTCAGCTTCAAATCACCTACACATAATATTTAGCAACTAGTAAATAAGCACTTGTTTTTAATTGTAATAGTAAAGATTTTTCACTTGTTTTAAAATTTCTAAACAGAATAAATATAATCACAAAAACCCACTTTCCTTCATCTGCCTCTACATAGATAGTCTTTTTTATTCAAGATGTATTGTGAAATAAATTCATGCAATAAAACATGCATACACATTCAAAGAGCTTTAGATGCAGTGTAAATATAAGAAATATAGCAAATAAAATGTGTATTTAATGTTATTAAATTCTGTCTGTTTGTTTTTGAGTTTTGAGCAAAGTACTTGCTGGATTCCAAAAATTCGTAGGAAGCCATTTCAACCATTCTCATCTTTGTATGATTTTAATCAGCTGAGATATTAACTAAAAACTCTGAAAACACTAATTTTTGCACCCTACAAGCTGCTTTTTTTGATGAACTTCACTGCTGTTCAGCATGCTGCATCTAAGCATGTAGAAGGTGGAATTTAAAAACTATTAACCGTCTTTTCTAAACAGAGGTAAAATAAAATTTTTTATGGAATAGAATTTATAAATTTTGCTTTGGTCGCAGCCTGTTCATCTGGCAAGCTTGCATGCTGGTTAGTTAAAATATTTGCGATAAAAATAATTGTCTTAGAACTTTTAGATTTAGCAAAAATGAATACTGACTAAAGGATGTGATAAACAGCCATTTCAGAATGACAAATAACTGATTAAGCAAAGATTGGTGCATTTCATTTACACAACATATATTAAATTCACTAAATGTAATAATAATAATAATTAATTAATTAATAAAATTTCTAAAATACATTTTGTTACAAAAAATATATGCACCCCAAAAGAATTAAGCCACAAATGTAAAATTTGGCAGTAGTATAGTATTCGAGTACAAAAACAAATGGTCAAAAACTAGGGTGAAAAAAAGCATTTCATTTACAACTAGCAATACAAAGATCATGAAAATCAGTAGGTGGTAAAGTCACTCCTGGAAGCTACACAAGCCGATACTCCAATGGGCATGCAGTCTATTAAATTGCCAATGTCCCTCTGCTGTAGATGCAAGTTGGGATGCATTTATACATGGCTGAATTTGCCTGCCCAGCATGTCCTAAACATGTTGCATAGGTGACAGGACTGGAGATCTTAATACACAGAAGATATTGTTGAGGAAGTCGTGCTGCATATGGCCAAAAATTGTCCTGCAAGGAAAGAGAACCTGGACGACTTGCTACCAGTCAGAATGATTGGCTGCAAAATGTCGTCAACATACCTGGGAGCAGTCAGAGTACCTTGAAGCATGATTAATGGTGAATGGTTGTCCCAGCTGATCACTCCTCACTGTCACACCCTGTGTTTTGGCTGTGTGCCACTCGGCAGCAAATGGTACATTGGACCGCTCATCTCTGTGTCTCCAGACACATATGCAGCGGTCATCAGCATTAAGAGAAAAGCACGATTCATCGCCAAAGATCAATCAAACACTATCCAACTTTAGCAAGAGCGGCACCATGGAAGACAATCCTGTTTATGCTGAAGTGTTAATGACAAGTGCCTTAACATTGAGACCTGAGCCCAGTATCACCTAGTCTCCTATGAATTGTATCCCTGGATATCCCAGGATCCCTGCAAATTGGTAAATGACAAGGAATCGATGATAGAGTAACTGTTGGTGTGGATGTGTCAGCTCTTCTAATTGCATGATCATCCCATGCATGTGTGGCCTGTGGACATCCCAAGCCACTACAATGGCTGACTATGCTAGCCACTGGTTCCAACAATGGCCAGTGACCATATTGCTTTGATCAATATACTGGCCGATCTACGTATTCGACCAATCAGCCTCTTTTAGCCCTATGATGCAACCTCTATCAAAATCTAACAACTGTTTGTAATGCCATTGAGTGATTCTTTAAAGGCAACTTTCGTTACAGTGTCATGCATCCAAGCACTCAGCGTGATTGTAAATGCTCATCACTTACTGCGCCTGCCCTTTTACATTTCATCAGCTGTGCACTTTAGACGCTCATTGTACTGCTCCACAATGCTGGTTAGTCCAGAAAATTTTATCATTTATACAACTCATCACACCACATTTGCATGCAACATTTTGTAGTTGTGACTCAATTTTTTATGGATGCATATATTTTTTTGCAACAGAGTGTAAATGCAAGACTCCCATGCTTTTTCAATAGAAAATTCCCATATTTTCAGTCATCTGCATTGAGCAGTGGATTCTTTTACAAAACAAACAAACAAAAAAAAAAAAAAAAAAAGAGAGAGAGAAAAAAAGAAATAAACAGTTTTCTATAAACGATTCATTATTTCAATTAATATTTTTCATAAGAAACAGAATAAGTTTAAATTATTAAATAATTTTTCAATTATAGCAGTGTACTGAGGGAAAGAAGAGCGACAACAAAATTTTAATTTGACTATATTATAAAATGATTTAAAACTTTAAAAATTATACTCAATAATTAAAAACTGTATGTACCAGTAGGTTTTGCAATGTTACCTGCAATGCATATCGGCTCCACCAAGAACTTGTTCAGAAACTATTTCTCCAGTGGCAGCTTTTACTAATGGTGGACCACCAAGAAACACTACACCAGATTTTTTAACAATTATAGCTTCTTCTGCCATAGTTGGGCAATAAGCTCCTCCAGCAGTTGAACTTCCACAAACAACAGCAATCTATTTTTAAAATGTAGCTGAATATTCAGACTCAAAAACTGTAACAAGTATATAAATAAACACACATCTTATTATATTACATTCCTGTAATTGAAAAGATACTAAACGTTTCATCAGAATGAAAAAACAGTTAATAAATGCATAAAAAAGTTACAATATATAATACTCTTTCAAAAAAAGCATACATTAATGACTAGTTTGAAATTAATTAGTTTAGTTTGAAAATTAATAAATAATTTTATGCTCGAATGGAAGAGAAACATGTTACCATAAAATTTAAGACTAGGCAAAAAAACAGTCTTAATTTGGCTTAGATTTTAAATAAAACTCTATCAACTTTGAGGGCAATCAGATACAGATCTCTGTACTCCCTTGCCAATTTTCTTTTCTTTGTTAGCTCAGAAGGACTATTAATTTCATTTTGGCATTTTGCGTCTAAAACTTTAAGAGTCTCAATTACTTTTCAAATTGTTGCCAATAAATATTAATACCCTGTATTATATTTAAAGAAATTAAATAATACAGAATCTGCTCGAATGTATATATGTTACTCGCATTGTGAAAAACAATGGTACCTAGAACCGACGGTACCTTCATTAATTCAGATGTTCATACCATTATTCTCGATGCTTGACTTCCTTTCTTAAGAAACATTAACCAAAATCAAAAATAATAAAGTTAGAACATTTGAAATTAGCTTTTCTTTGGTGTCGATTTTGAATGAAATTCTACCGATTTACATTTGTTTCTGATCTCTGTTGAAATTAGAGAGCTATTCAAAATTCATGCCAAATGAAGATTGTGTTTTGCCCAAGTTAAAATTTTACACTACCTTTTTAGCCCAAAGGGCATTAGCGAAAGGCTTATTAATTTCGTTTTGGCATTTTGCATCAAAAACTTTAAAAGTCTGAATCACTTTTCAAATTGTTGCCACCAAATATTATTGCCCTGTATTATATTTAAAGAAATTAAATAATGAAGAATCTGCAAAAATGTATGTATGTTTCCCGCATTGTGTCAAAACTACGGTACCTAGAGCCATCAAATTTTGAGAAACGTACGTCTTCACCTGAATATGCGTACCTGGAAGCCCAAATTTGGAATTTGTTTTATTATCTATTTCATATTTTGTGAAGCATTTATGAGCTTTTCATTAAGAAACTCAATGATTTCAAAGCAAGCAATGGCAACACTGTATGAAAAAAAAAACATTTTTGTCTCCAGCGTGAGGCTGTTTTTTAATTCTTTTGCGATATTGCTGTTGAATTGAATTTTATGGTTTAAGTGTGAAGAATATGATATTTAATAAATAAAAGTAACACACAAAACATTAAAAAAAAACCCTTTGGGAATAATATAAAATCTGAAAGCTTACAAGTTTGTTGTGGTTGTTGTTGCTCCTGAAGCCCTGTGCCAGACTGCCCTCAAAATCATTTGAATTTTATTCAAAATCTATTCCATTGTAAGGTTACTTTTGGCTTAATTTTAATTTTATGCTTTTCAAACATACTAATAAATCGTATTAACCACATTAAAGATATGCTCATAATGCAAAGGACGAAATAATTGAAAATCCAACAATGTTAAGAAATTTACCCGCACCATGTCATATTATTTACATGTTGCTGATAAGTAGATAGTATGAATTACACAAGATCAGTTTAACATTGTTTATTCTACAGTACATTCTGTTGCTGCTAGGTGGCCAATCGGTGTTCATTTGGGGAAAAGAGACCATTCTCGTTTCAGTTTTCGTCCGTGATGGGAGATTTTACGTTTGCCAAAAAAGCAGACATGCATTACATGTGCAGCCATTCAAATGGAAATGCGAGAGCTGCGCTATGAATGTATCTTGAGTAGTATCCTGACAGACGAATGCTGAATCACAGAATGTTTTAGAGATTACATCGTCAACTTTGTGAAACAGGTTTATTCCACATTACCAGACACAATGCTGGTCCACAAACAACTGTACGCACAGCAACAGTTAAAGAAAGAATCTTGCAAACCATGGCTGCTACATCCGAGTCAAGTAAAAGAGCTGTTGCACAGACTGTAGGTGTGGTCAATACACTGTTTGGAGAGTGTTATGCAATCATCGCCTACATCCTTTCCATTATCAGCGTGTACATGCTTTGAAACCAGAAGACTATCTTCTGTGTAAGAATTTCTGCCAGTGGTTTCTGCAGCAATGTGCACTGCAGCCGAACTTTTCCGCCCATGTATTATTTACAGATGAGGTGTTATTTGCATTTGATGGTTTTAATGTGTACAGTTGCCATGTGTAGCAAACGAGAATCCACACACAATGTAACCACATGTGTTTCAAGAATGCTACAGTGTCAATGTGTGGGCTAATATTGTAAATCACTTCTTGACTGGCCCACAACTACTGCCACAGTGACTCAATGGCCACTGTTATCTCATTTTCCTTCAGCAAGTTTTACCAGATCTGCTACAACATGTTCCAATCACCATTAGAAACCGCATGTGGTTTCAGCATGATGGGGTGACAGCCCTCTTCACCCTACTTGAATGTGACATCTGGCATGGAATGAATTGGACGTGATGGATCTATTTCTTGGCCACCTCGGCCTCCCGATTTGACACCCCTCGATTTCTTTTTATGGGAACATTTGAAGAATGACATTTATGCCACTCCAGTTGACTTTAATGAAGATTTCGCTGCTCGAATATCCGTAGTTGCTGCACGTGTGCGAGAATTTCTGGTATCTTTGAAAGTGTTCATCAATCACTGCACCGATGCTGTCAAGCACGTATCAAAACTGATGGATGCAATTTTGAACACTTATTGTAAATTAATTTCAATTATAAATGAGTTCATGAAAATAAAACACTTTCCCTATCATTTGCTCTTTCCTGTGTTTGTGCTCCGACACTTCCCTTTTGACCATTCATTCCTATACAAAATGTGATGTTTACAGAGTCCTGTACCAGCCCTCAAAGTTTGTACCATGAATTAGTAGTCATCCTGTATATATATAGAAAGAAATTTAGAATCAATTTTTCACAAAGACTAAAAACTGAAATTCAAATGAACTCAATAAAATCTTATAAATGTAGAATATTTTAAAATGTAAAAATTAAAAACACCATCACATGAAAAAACAAAATAGAATATAAAAGAACAAGAAAGAGGAGGAGTTCAATCAACTTTGACATAACGTCATCAAGAAGAGGTATGTCGAACTTTATCACAGTTCACCTTCCAAAACAAAATCCTTGCTTTTCTCTACTCAGAATTAGCAGATGAACCATTTCAATATATTTTTTTAATCTTCATAGTTCACCCGAAAATTCTGGTCCTCCTCAAAGTGAAGAAATATGGCAAAAATATAAAATCATTAAAAATATCTTCCATTTCAAAAAGATTTTTCTAATCTAAAAAGAATCTTTAATAAAAATGAAAACTTACCCTCAAAATGTAGAAAAAATTTAAATTCTACAGTGCAAAAAAAATTCTTTGAAATTTCAAAATAATCTTAACACAAAACTTTGGGAGATACCAGTGAAAGCAAAGGAAAATGGCAAAAATGCAAAGTAAAATCATTAAAAATGTCTTCCCATTTTAAAAGATTTTATTAATCTAAAAAGAATCTTTAATAAAAATGAAAACTTACCCTTGAAATGTTGAAAAAATTAAAATTCTGCAGTGATAAAAATCTTTGAAATTTTAAAATTATCTTAACACAAAACTTTCCAATATATAATCAAATGGAAGTGTAAAACAATGAAAAAACTGTTAGAATCTGAGATGCCAAAGATTGCCAGTTTGGCTTTTTTGGTGAAACTAAAAACCACAGCCATCTTCGAAAAGGTGAAGATGGCTAGTTCAACTACAGTTTCAAGTAGCCTGTCTGTAAAGACAATGACTTTTGACTCATGTTTTAGTGAAAGAGCTTGCAATTTTTAGCAAACAGTGACTCTATTCTCAACTAAAACTATCATCTTCCACCATTCTTAATTAAAATTTAAACTACTTGGTCTCTGTTTATTTTTTGAAATTATCTTTAGTTACACAAGAATAATATTTTATTATTTTCCTTTGATTGCAATGATGCTAATTGGTTTGGATGTCTAACAAAGATCTACATTACTTAATGGAATTTTCTTAACTGTCAGCTAAAAGAGTATAAACCTCTAATTACTATATAAATAACACGCTATTCTTGGTTTCCATACTAATTTGATACATTTTTATCCATAAAGGTTTAACTAATTGTATTTCTTAACGGTTTTTTGGACTTATAATGTAAATGCCCATTAGAATGAAAGTACAATTATATGGAAAATGTAAATACCATAAGCATTAAAATTTACTTGAAAAAATATGAATAACATTCAATAGTGATAGGAATCAATGCTGTTTTATAGCATGAAGTGAAACAATTATTTAATGAAATACTTGTGAAATAGTGAAAAGGAAAATGATAATTTCCTTTTTTACCCAATTTACCATTGTTTTATATCATATTTGTTTTATCTATTTCTCCCTTTTATAAATTCTACCTCTTGAAAATCAAGAAGAGAAATTTATACAATGGGCACCATTTCTGTGGGGAAATACTTAAATGATGGGCAAAACACATTACAAAGCACAAGTAATTTAGACATATTTATATTGTTACATTTTATGTTTCACAGTAGTCAGTTCAAATTATTTATTTCAGTACAGTAAAAGCTTTTGTAATAGAGCTCAATTAACCAGTAATATCAAAATTACGTCACTTTTGAAAGTTTAAATCTGAAACTTAGGCTGATGAGATTAAATATATATATATATATATATATGTGTGTGTGTGTGTAAGTTATAACATAATATGATAACTGTTTTTTAAAAAATACTTGGCAACCCCAAAATTAGCATTCTAAATTTGGTGCTCTCCCCCTAAGTTCATCCTTTCTCCCAAATTTGAGATCATTCGAAATTATGTAACGCTGCTTGAAAAAATGGAACTAAAACCCAAAAGTAATCAATCACAGATTAGCTGTACTGTGCACCTATCTCGTATAAATAGCTAATAACTGTGCAGTATCCCTCTCTTTCGTCTCTTCGCTTGTGTGCTGGCAGTTTGTCGCTCAGCCTCTGCTAGATATTTGCTATTAATTAAAATGTAACTGCATATTTAAAATTATGGGGCGTGTTTAGCACTACGAGTCTTCTACAGTTATGTATTAAGAAATTCACCATTCAAGAATAAATGATGTTTAACTATCAAGTGAATCCTACTTCTAAAATTCCATCCGATCATCCATTACACCATAATGTCCAGACATTTACACAGCAGTTTTTTCGGCCGTGACTTAAACATGAATTATTTTCATCTTCAGCCAAAAGTTCAATTATTACATATATACATATATAATGGGCTAACAATCTGAAGATTTGGAATGTGGAAAACTTTTGTATTACATCTCTGCCACTTAACATAACTAAGCCTTATCCAACAAATTAACCAAAGAATTATCCACAATATACCTTGTATAAAGGCAGATGAGGATGACAAGCAGAGCAAGAAAATTGCATGGAAGGAAGTTGATGAAGGATAGCTGATTTTCATAAGAAAAGCTCATTGCTGAGAAACATTAATTTATATTGGTACCTGATGCTTCAAAGCTTCATTGTATACACAGTAAAAATTTTAAAACTATGGCAAGAATCTTGTAACTAGGTAGACATTTGAAATTCTATGCTCTCACATTAAGAAATTTCCAAATTTCATATAATAATATATATGGTAATCTTAAATTGTTATTCAATTTTGTTTTTCTGAAATACAAAATCATGTGTACTTATTTTAATTTAAAATAATCTGTGAGATTTTTTATTAGTCCAAAGGGGCAACTTTGCCCAGCAGGACTATTAATTTCATTTGGCATTTTGTGTTCATTCACTACAAGCATTGTTTTGCTTTTCAAATTGTTGCCACCAAATATTACCGCCCTTTATTACATTTAAAGAAATTAAATAATGAAGAATCTGCATAAATGTATGTATGTTTCTTGCACTGTGATAAAACAACAATAACTAGAGCCATCAAATTTTGAATAATGTAATCTTCCTGCGAAAATGGGCATCTAGAAACCCAAATTTGAAAATAGTTTTATTACTGATTTCATATTTTGTAAAACTTTAGTGAATTTTTGATTAACAAACTCAAGGATTTCAAAGTGAGCAATGGTGATGTTGTACAGAAAAAACATTTTTATCTCCATCAAGCGAGACTGTGCATCGGAAATTCTAAAGATATGTTCATTTTAAAATTGTTTTGTGATATTGCTCTTGAACTGAATTTTATGGTTTAAACATGAAGAACATGATATTTAATAAATAAAGGTAACACACAAAATATTTACAAAACATCCCTTTGAACATAATTTAAAATCTGAAACCTTTCAGATTTTTTAATAAAGTTTTTATTATTATTATTATTTGTTTAATTGTGACTGATATATAAAAAAATTCAACCCTCATACTTCACATGCTGCAATTTCTACAGGTGGTATCATAAAACATGAAAGAGTGAGGCCTAGAAATATCAGTTATCTGGAACTGGTGAAGTTCCAAAACTGCCATTAAAAGAGATTTTATTGTAATACTTACTCATTTTATGGTACTCTCTGATTATCCACTACCCCACTGCAAAGTCACAAAAATGTTCATAATACACAGCAATATGTCATCAAAATAGTTGCATGGTAATCCATGATGCTGCCAACAAATATTTATGGGGCAACCTAGGCACATGTCTGTTTTGACCAGGGTGCAATACCGATATTATACGGATGTTGAGTTCGTGCAAATCTCTGGTGTTTTTTTAAGTAAAAACAAATAACTGTTTATATGGAGAGAAAAACAGCATACAAAATTACAGAAGAATTCCTTAAAAAAGTAAGTATTTTCATTATCAATGCATCTTCCCTTTTAAATTTTATTGACTGCATATCGCTATTTTGAAAATGGCTCTCACCTTTGCCTATAAATTCTGTTGATGGATTCTTACATGCTCTCCAAAGTCACCAACAAATCCATGACTTTTAGTGGGGTTGCGGGTATTTAGAAAATACATTTTTCTTATACAATGAATTTTTCTATTTATGAAAACTATGTACATTATCAAAAATCAGGAATTTCTGGGGAAAAATACATTAGGAGGAGAAATATGTGAATACAGTACAAAGTCCCAAATTTGGATGTCCAATATTCGGAATGATCTAAAATCCAGACCTCAAAGCCGCAAACTATCTCTTTTTGTTGTTGTATGCTTTACGCATGTGCATTTGATTTTTTCCTCCCATAATAAAACACATGGAGAGCCCCGATTCTTAATTTCACTTAGGCACTAAATAAAATACCTCGTTATTGATGAAACAATCATTTTAGCGCAAATTTGTGAGATCATTTATTTGGTTCCGTAGCTGCATATTTGCTTGGCATACATCTCAAACCAAAACATTCCACATAGATACATGATTGATTTTACACCTACTAGTATTTTATATCTCTGACACCAACCTGGCAAATCATTATTTATTACATTTTGCTTTCATCACCGCATGTTTATCAACATATGACAACTTGAGTAATGATTCATGCAGCAATGTCTGACTATTTTTTTTTCTCTTAGCAATTGAATAACAAAGAGTATGGCAACTTTTTATGCTGACATTACACTTGGCGATGATTACAGACTTAAGAAATGCTGACGAGGAAAAATTTAACAAAATTTCTTTTCATATGCTAAAAACAAATTTTATTAATGAAGCTCATAGGCCAAAAAATTACATTTAGTCCTACTTGAATTAAGAATAACTGATATGTTATTCACATAAACCCAGAACTGGCGTCGGAGCTCGCTTGGCCGCACTGGGCAGTAGAATTTACAGAGGAGAAATTTTTTGAAATTTGGAGAAACACTGAGCAGCAAAATTAAGGGATGACAAAATTTTTATAATTTAGGGAAAGCACTGGGATCCAAAGTTTAGGGGCACTAAAAATTTAAAACTTAGGGAAGTGTTTTGTAGCAGAATTTAGGACCCGCAGACACTGCATCAGGCGGTATCTAGCGCCAGCCCTCGATAAGCCTTAAGTAAATGTGGAAGTTTATTTATTCACCTTAAACATGTGCAAGAAATAGATGCAGGTTATAATAAATAACTAAACTAACACAATTCAGGCTCAATTCAGTATGTGATAGAAGCAAGACAAAATTTAGCAGAACAACTTATCTTTCATCGTCAATCTCATGATAGATAGCCAATAATGTATAGTGGATCCTATTAAGCTAGGCTAAAGTTATACTTTACTCATTTTAAGGAATTTCAGTTAATATAACAGATTGCACTGTTCCTTAATCTTCTAATTTGATCCAGCTTATTATTTTTTGCAGACTGTTATCACTACAGCAATTTTATGAAAATTAAAGCTTGAACTTTCAATTATGTCGAAAAGAGTTTCTAATTCTCGAGTTGCAACAGAATCTACAAAGTGAAAGCCTCTTCTGATGTCCATTAAACAAAAAGTGCTATTTCAACATAAAATGTGCTGTGTGGAGCATCGCAAGATCATGTGAGGATGTGTCTGCAGATACTTTAAAAAATGCTTGGCATTATTTATGGCCAGTTACCATATTTCCTAGTGAGGATGATGGAGATGATAGCCACGAATATGAAGGTTTTCGGATATCGCAATCCAAAAGTGAAATTTTCCAAATAATGGATTTTGTAAAGAAATGTGGAGAAACAGGAATAAATGAAGATGATGTTATAAGGCATTTCTCTCATCTTCTTTGCATGCCTTCATGGTGTAGTAGTCAGCACGCTGTGCACGTATTCCAGGGGTCCATGGTTCGAGTCCCAGCGAAAGCGTTGTTTATTTTTTACCTCCCTTGCTTTCAAAAAATAACCTAATGTCTCTACAATATAGAAGTTTTCCATTGCAACAACAATGCCCCAATCAACAGATGGTAAAATCTGTAGTATGGTTCTAAATCCAGAAAAACCACTACCGATAGTGAAGAAAGTGACACAGAGGTTACTGAAAATGAAAAAATTTCGATTCGCAAGTTAGTCGGAATTCTCAACAGCGATTACAAAACTTGAACAGTGGAACTTTGTAACTAAAGAAATTATGTCTGTTTATAGAATTAAAGAGAAAATATTAACACAAAAAATGAAATAACTCTAACAACTTACATTAAAAGAAATGCTTAGTAAACAAATAAATATTAAGCCTTTTTTTGTAAATTTGTTACTCTTTAGATCATAAATGCTCATTATTCCATATTTCCAATTTTAAAATTTCTGCATGCCATCTTACTAGATTTAAACTGGTGATCTAATATCCAGAAAAATCCCAAATCCAGAAATGCCGGAGCCCCAACGAGTCCGGATCTCAGGCTCTGCACTTATCTAGTATAAATACATATAGTTATGTAACTTTATTTCCTTCAAATATTTCTCCTTGAATAGATTAAAGAAAGAAATTACGACATGGTAAAATAAAGATTTATCGAGTGAAGCTATAAAATTATATAGCTTTTGTTCCATTTACTAAAAAAGTAAATTTGCTAGTCTACATTTTTCAAGAATGAAAAATGCTCTGAACAAGAAAAAAGTAGTTTACTAATGAAACTTATTCTGCGGGATAAGCATTTCATACTTAAAACAATCTCAAGAAATCCACAGTTAAAAAATGCTACAAAACCTTCTGGATGGTTGATCAGATTAACAAGTTATCATGATCCTTTTGCAAGAAGAAAAGTCTTCATACAGAAGATAAGAAACTCGGATTTTTATTTGAAAATCAATGAAAAGCTGAATTTTATCATACTGTAAGCATCAAGAATGTGATTCATGTTAATTCTTATAATACCTGACTCCGCCTCACTTAACAATTACTTTATTTACACAAACATTCATTAAATTGATGAAGCTTCTACATCATAATCAAACCTTTCAGCACTTGAAAGTAAAAGCAATGTATGTCGCCAGCTAGTTGCGGTGGCAGTTATTATGAAACAGCATAGCGTCAGCTGAAGATGCATGTAACCAACAACCATAGAGTATCCCCCCAGTTACACAGTCATGACACAAAAGGGTTGATTGCCAGATTCCAATTTAAGATACACACATACCAACAAAAGTTATGCTTTAAAATGTGCACATAAAATATAAGATATATAAATAGCAATATGCAAGTAATAATATACTCAAAATTCTAATTGAAATATTTAATAAGACATTGCATATCATAATTAAATAAAAATGCACAGTTACATAAAAGAAGAATTTTAAGCAACTTCCAAACACATGCACAAGAAATTAATCTAAGTATTCATATACTATAACTTTTGGAGCAGAACAACTAGAGAAAAAGTATTTAATTATACACCCATTGCCATAAAAATTTGTGCACCAAGAAATAATTGTGGAATTGTAACAAAACTTGACATGAAGACACATGTTGGGAAGATATGCAAATGATTAGAAATGCAGTGTGATTGCACATTGCGTAATGCCACTAGAGGACGTTGAACTTCGTTCTTCTTGGAGTATAAAATAGGTAAGCAGAATATTTTGCTAAGGAAATGTTGAGGTAGACATGCCGTTATGCCACCATCAAAGCCAATATCAGCAGCTGTCAGAGTCCGAGAGGGGAAGAATCATCAGGGTGATGGAAGCTGAGTGGTCAGCTCAGTGAGTAGCTCGTCAGGTAGCCTGTTCTGATTTTACTATGAGCAGGTTTTGGAACCAGTTGACAGAAGAAATGTCATTTACATGGCGACCAGGTTCAGGATGCCCTCAACAGACCAATTATTGAGAAGACCGTCACATCATATGGCATGCATGCATAGAGCCATGCACGCCTCATTTGGCACTTTCAGACAAAGGCAGCAGCTTCATTATGGGCCCCTGTGTCTTCCCGAACCTTCGCAAGGCACATGGTTGAAGCACATCTGGTATCGCGGCGCTCATTACGTGTGCTGCCAATGACACCCACCTACTGACACCTCCATTTGGAGTGGTGTCGTGCATAACAAGATTGGATTTTAATGGAATGGAACCAGGTCGTCTTCAGCGACGAATCTAGATTCAATTTGGCAAGTGATGACAATCGCGTTTGTGTGTGAACACCTCAATCTTGCCTTCACTTTACAGCTACACACCGTTCCCACAGTTGGTGTGATGGTATGGGATGCCATTGCTTACAATACACGGTCACCCCTAATATTGATCCATGACACAATGACAGGCCAGCGGTACGTCCATGACATCCTTCAGCCACATGTGTTGCCACTCATGGCAGGGCTACCACAGAAGCCTGTTTTCAACAAGACAATGCTTGGTCACACACAGCACATACCTCACAAGACTGCCTCTACCCTTACCTGGACTGGTCGATACCCAGATTTGTCTCCAATCAAGCATATCTGGGATCATTTGGGACTGCAAGTTAGACAGCCTATGAGATTGTCCAAACTAGAGGCATGTTTACAGTAACTGTGGAATGAGAAGTCTCAGGACACCATACAGAATTTGTATACCTCAGTGCCCGCTCGTATCGCATCGTGTATTTGCGCTAGAAGTGGTCCAACAAAGTACTAACACTTCTGTTCATGTGTACGTTTTTCTGCAATAAATTATTTTTTTTTCTTTGATTTTTTAATCACTTACTTATATCAAAGTAGTACTTATATATGTAAAATTTCGTTTCATTCTGACAACTCTTTCTTGGTATGCAAATTTTTATAAAAAAGAGTGTATTACAGTGATCAGTTTTTTGGGAAAATGAACACAACATTCACTGGGAGTAATTATTTGTTTAGGAGCAATTTTTGAGTCTTCACAGACTTTTTTATGTGTAATTTGAGAAATTACGGGTGTATGTATTCCAACAACATATACACTGGTTTTAAGCAAATCGATTTAAACTGTAATACTTTTGTTATTTACCTCAACAATAAAATTTTTGTTCATTCATTTAACAACAGCATGAGGTCCAGCGTAAGGTGAAATTAGAGGAGATTTAACAGAATTGATCCATAGAAAGAACAGGTTTGGAGTGCTGGGTGTACATGAATTGATGGTTGAACATGCTTAGAGGTTGGAACTGGTCTAAGTGAAGGCATGATTGATCAACGCTGTGAAACATAAGATTCAGAAGGAGGTACAGAATTAGTAACAATCAGCATATCTGAGGGTAATCTCTAAGTGTGGTTCTGTAAACAAGTTCGGCAGAAGTAGAGTTTATGTCTTTCTTAATGGCAGATCTGATACTCAGCAAAACTACAGGCAGAATTTCAGTCCATTTTGGATTGTTATGAGCTAGTATTGCACTTTTAAGCTGCCTATGAAATCTTTCAATCAGCCCATTGGACTGAGAATGGTAAGTAGCAGTTCAAATGCAAATGTTCTGTATCCAAAAGCTCCATTAAATCCTTAAATACCTGAGATTCAAAATTTCAGCCTTGATCAGCTGTTATAGATGCAGGACGGCCAAATCTAGCTGTCCAGTTATGTACTAATGCTTTAGTAGTCTCAACTGATATGTCGGCAGTAGGTACAACTTCTGCCCTATATGGTAAAGCAATCTATAATTTTCATGCAATAATTATTACCTTCAGACGGTGGAAGAGGACCTATAAAATTGATAGGGATATGTGCAAATCTTGCATCAGGAAAGAAAAAGTACCCAAAGGTGATTTTGAATGACTATATTAGAACATTGGCATTGTAAGCAAGATTGAATGGAAGTTTTAATAAATTTCTTCATATCAGGCCAAAAATATCACTGATTAGTTTCATTGCAACTGAAATACAGGCATGAAAGGACAGTGAATCTGCTTAAAAATGCTAGAGCAAAAAGATTCAGGAATGAACGGACGAGGTGTACTTGTGTCCATATTTCAGTAAAGAGTAACATCTTCTAAAGGAAAATAATATTTCTCAGAATAATATTTCTAGGAAATATAATATAATATTATTTTAATAGCTTAAAAACTGGTAAAGATTGAGAGATAGAATTTTGAATTTTAGAGTTCTAAGTTGTGCTTTGGGTAACTTTTTATAATCAATATATTGATAATCAGATACCACATCTATTTCTACCCTGGCTAAGGCGTCAGCAATGATGTTGTCATGACCTTTGATGTATGTTATATAAGTGGAAAATTGGGCAATAAAGTCAAGATGACAAAGTTGTCATGGAGAAAATTTTTTCGGGATTTTCCTTAAAAACATATTTTAACAGCAATTCATCTGCACAGATTGTAAAGGTCTTCCAGCATATGCAAAAATTTCTTGATCAACAAATATATAGCCAGTAGTTTTCCATCATACATTGACCATTTCCTTTTTGACTTTTGCCGAGTTTAACAGATAGAAATGGGATGGTTTCCCAAATTGAATAATTCAGTTGCATTAATAAGCTAACAACTACAACGTCCAAAACATCAGTACAAAGTTTCAAAGCAGCACCAAGAACTGAATGTCTATTGTAAGCATGATGGATGTGATACGTATTAATTCTTATAATACAAAACTCCACATTACTTAACAATCACTTCATTTACACAAACATTCATTAAATTGATGAAGCTTCTATACCATACTCGAAAGTAAAGGCAATGTGTGTCACCAGATGGTCAAGCTAGCAGCTATTACGAAACAGTATGACGTCAGCTGGAAGTGCACACAGCCAACAAACACAGTACTAAGATTAAACCATATTTGGCATAACAACAAGTTTAATATTTTCAGTTCACATCATCAGTTATTGTTTCCTAAAGAAAGAATGAACAGTCCAAATCCATATAATGATATACTGGGAATAAAGCATGGCAGCAAAGATCTCATAACATAAAATTGTATTTTTGCAACAGGACTAAATAAATTGGACTTTGTTGAAACTATAATTGATCATTTAAAATATTTGAATATTTAAATAGTAGCTTGAAAATATATGCCTAAATATTTGTATTTGAAACAGTTTAAATTATCAACACAATGGTCCTAAACATGCTTCAGATCTTTCTGATTATCCAAACCCCAGGAGGAAAAGTCAGCCATAAATTGGTGAAAACAATTCTTTTAACTACCTTTATGGCTAATAGATACAGCAGATAGGTTCATAAATAATAAAAAGAAGAATTTTATAAAAAAGAAATTATGAGGACGGGGAATGAACTGGTGGATAATATTCAGTGACATGACAGTCAAATACAAAGCACATAAATCTACATACATTCAAACACATGTTATACATGCATAAATGGTTTGATTACTGTCGAGTGCATTCTGGAAAACATGCCAAAACACAAAATTTTCACAAAGCTTCAAAACAAGCAGCATGGATAATCAGAGCGCATCCACGCTTCTTTAAACATGTGTTCCTTGTTACCCTACAGTTTTACAAAAATGATAAAAACACTTCCCTAGATCCTCGGTTTAAATCCAGTGGAATATGTTTGGCAGGAACTGGAAATATAAATACCCTATAGCAAAATATAGCATTTTATCAAAAATTGAACAGGAAATAAGTCGCAAAACAAGAATGGAATAAAACTGGTGCAGATACTACAAAAAGAAAAAAGTTGAATAGCTCAAGAGCAACTTTTTTTTTGTAACAAACAAGAGAGAAGATTTTCTAGTAAATACTAAACATTTTTGGAAGTTAAACATTACTAAGTCTTTTGCAGTTCCTTGTTTAGTGTCCGAACCTTTTACAGACTATGTACTGGTGGTTAATTTTTTTCAGATTAGCATTTTTAATTTTTAAATAACTTCACTCTATTTTAATTATTTTTTTTATCTTTTCATAATTTTGTACAGAACAGAATAAATATATTATACTAAAAATAAAGTGAAAATGTATTTTTATTTAACCCTCTTACTATTACTTTTACAATAAAATTTGAGATGCCTTTTGAAACTTTCTAGTCTTCCAGAGTCTTTTGAGAGTTTGACTTTTCTACGTCTGAGAGTTGTATGTGATAAAATTCTTCTATTCAATACAAAAAACTTTAAATGCAATAATGCCCGGTTTTTTGCTTCAGTAAATGATATATCTTACGTTTTCATAATTTGACAAATTATTTATTACTAATTTTCCACAAACTGCATATTACTCAGATATGATAACATTTTCTCACTCACACATGAAAAAATTCCTTTCAGTATGTTTCACTTCATGTAAACATTAAATTTCCCTTCCGACTTAAATCTGTGTGAGCAAAACAAGAATATATTAATGGAAAATAAAAAGAAATGAAACAAATCTGTTTACCTTTTAATTTTTTCTAATATGCTAAATCTTTAATATGGTTTAAGATAATTCTGTTGTGCAATATACTACAATGATACAGCTTTTATTATCCGTATAATACTTTAAACTCAGCTATAATTTCAAACAAAATTTGTGACACAGGTCTATGATATAAAACAAGAAAACTTATCTACTTGAGGAATGCCTAAGGATGAAAGAACAGCTTCATTGTAAAATGTTCTTCCTCCATGTTCTTTATCTGGAAATATATCAGCCTGTTAAAAAAAAATTAAGAATTATTTTATATGAAATAAGGTGTAGTAACTTAAGCTATAACTTGGAACTAATAAACTAAAGCAATTATCTACACCTGAACTTCACTCAGGTGAAGATTAGGTGAAGAATTCACTATTTAGTAATACCATTTTTGTAACTTCACTTTTGCAGTTAAGAATGAAATAAATCTGCAATTAGGATACATTTTTATTAAACATAATCTAATATTTAATTACAATACAAATTCAAGAATAAAATTCACAATTTTTTTTAAGTAGTTAGCATTAAATTATAAAATTTCTTGAAACATTCTTATTTTACACTTATAATAATCCCACATATTTTAAAGATGATTAGTGGCTTTTTATTTAAGTTTTACTAACAGTTAACTTTATATTAATTCTTTCAAAATTCTTTGTCTTATTTTGTCATGTACTCATTCTGTCCAGAGGTATATATAAATTTTGTGTCAAAAGGCATAAGTTAAACTCTGAAGTAAAATAATAATCAGCATGGCTCATAACAGAAGCTTGGCTGTTGCCACCACAGTTGTTTGCTTAGAGACAGATATGAATGCCTGACATTGGTAAATGCTAAAAGTTAGTTGCACATTGTCTGACCAGTTAATGTCATAGCTTCATGTAGATTTGCTGAAGCTGTAACCCAGTTAATATACAGTATTTAATATAAAGTTCCAATAAACCACTGAAGTATCAGAGATGAGAGGCTCTTTTGCATTATTTTAAGTCTCATTAGCTGTAAGGAATAAAATTTTATGTTCATTTTTACATTTTTGTATTGTATCTTGCATACACAATAAGAATTAGGGAAAGGAGATAACTCACTTTAACATGTAGAGATAACTTCTGAGGGTGAGCAGATAGTTACAATAATTAAATTACATAGTTAGATACTCTTAGTCATAATAGATTTACATGGTTACAATTACCATTTTTCTGTTTCTAAAAAATATCCATTAAAATCTAAATTTCTAAAAATTATCCATTTTACATCCGCTAAGAATATTTTACAGTAACTATAATTTATGATACTGATTCTAAAATGATATGAGTTTAACTATATGTTATAAGCAACAAAAAATTATGTTTTGTAGCAACAACAAACAAAAAAATGTTTATGCATCTTTTTAACTTGAAAATTTTCCTGACATTTTAGCTAACTTACATCGATTTCCTTCTCTTTAGCACCTTTCCTGCTCTAAAAAAAAATCAGTGTTCAAAGTAGTCTCTCCTTCAAATTCTAATTTGTTAACGTTTTAACAATGTACCACTAAAGAATAACTTTCTCTCTCTTTATAAAACAAATTTCTTTTTCAATAAATTTTCTCTTTATTTTAGAATTTTCAGATTTAATTAAAAATTTTTGCTATTTTAAGGAACTGCTTGCACTTCGAATATATAGACGAAACTGATAATTTTTAATTCTTTAATAATATAAATATTGAAAATAAATATGAAATGATATAAGGTCAAGACCAGCACCAGAGGACAGTGTGACAGAATTTTTAGAATTTAATGAAGCACCAAGCAACAAAATCTAGGTCAGGCACTGAGGTATGTATGGTGTACTGAGACATACATGATGAACCTTGTAATTAATTGTTGCTTTTAAATTTCTCTACTTTCTTTGATGACTGTGATGCTTGTGTTTAGTGAAAAGATAAGAAATTAAAAGGGAGATGAGCATATTAAAAGAAAGACTTCTGGGATCAAAAGGAGAAAATGCAAATAATTTTCTTTTCATTGGTCTTCCAAAATTCTTTGAAAGATAAATAATTCATTACAAATTTCCTATGAAACACATCCCTTATATGTTAATACTATGAAGAAGCTTTTCATTTCATCATACTTTTCCGGAAATTTTAGGTGTATAAGTTTGCAATCAAAATATGAATCTATAAATTTTGATTTTCGACCTTCTGAGATGCAAGATCTAAAATCTGAAAGAAAGATAATCCTTACCAACTCTATAAGAGCAAAACACCAGAAGATTTTTGAAAAAAAAATTCAGAAAAGAGAAGAATAAAGTGAATTTTCAAAAGAAAACTGATACAGATTTAAATATGCTGAAAATATTACATGGGAACAAATTTTTAACATGAAAAAATATTTTAAAAGAAATGAAATTAATTTTTAAATAATTACAGAAGCATTTTTGTTTTTTCTAAAGCCACTTTGGAAACTGTGCTTTATAGCATTTATTATCTTGTTTATTTTTCAGAATTAAAATATTTCGAAGTCACCAACATGGACAATAATGTCACTTTCAAATACAGGAGAAAATTGAAATGTTTTATTTTTATGCTATTCCTTAAATATAAATTTTAATTTAATTACCATTATTGTTATGATATTAATCAATGTTATTATGTTTGTAAAAAAATCGTCAAAATTTCACAAATATCTGAATAAAACATTTTGTATACAAATTGATTTTGAAATTGCCAAAATGTTGACAAGTCGCCAAATTTAATGCCACAGAAATATAAGAACTCATATCCCAAAAAGGAACATAAGCTTGGCTGTTGGCACTAAAAAGATTTTCATAAAATATTACATCAAAAGTCGTTTTTGATGTAATATTTTATGAACATTTCATTAAAAAAAAGGGAGGGAATTACTTCAAAATGTTTATGTTTCAATTAAAGTAAGGCCTCATGCTTCTAAAACTCGAGTATCCACCATTTATATTAAAAAGTAGGACAGAATTCAAAAGTTAATCCATCAAATACATATTTGTTAGTGTATTGCCAAATATACTCCTCTAAAATTTTAATTCATACTCAGAATGACAGTCAAAAAAACAGTCAGATAAGTAGAATTAAGGACCTTCTGCTAAATTTGGCTGAAATTAAGGACTTTTAAAGACCAAAAATCATTTCCAAAAAACCTAAGAATTTTTAAGAACTGTAAGAACCTTGAACTATGTTTAACAAATAATGTTGCAATGTTCAGGCCATTAAAATGAATTAACTTGCATGTTTTCTGTATAAATATGGCAAAGGCAGACACACCAGTATGAACATTTTTAAATTAAAAGAAAATTATAAAATATAATTCAGCTGCCCCTATTTTTCAAATTAATTACCAATAATTTAAAGAATTTAAAGTAAACAAACATGTGATAACGCTAACCTTAACTAATAAAATATAGACCACTTAATGTTATCAGACTACAGAACAAATTCTCTCAACACTTCAATAAATTGCCAAAAACATTTCATAGAAAAACCTGCCATTCCAGCTAGCTCTGGAAGAATGTATTTCCTGAAAAAGTTGTCAATCAAGATCATAAATGTGATATGCACTTCATGAAACAGGATAACTAACAGGTAATATTACAAGCTAATTCTCAAGATAAAAATTACTATAGCAGGAAGTTGGTCCTTAATTTAACCTAATAGAAAATGATTCTCAATGAGCTACATTTTGTTTTTATGAACAAGGATATAAATTAATTGTTATTGCTGTTTTTCCACTGCATTTTGAAAAAGAAAAGATTAAAATTTGGAACCTGACTTCTATAGAATAGCAAGTAGTGGATTAACCCTCTGAGCGGCACGGGTTTTTGGATTTGTCATGAAGATCCATATTTATGCAGCACTCATTAGCTACATTTATATAATTACTTATTTTAGCCTCTATTTTCCTAAACTTGCAGTCATTAAGATTACATTTACATTATTAAAGAAAGTAAGAAAGCAAAATAATCTTAAGCTAATATGTATCAAGTGACAAAAAAAAATCATGACCGGATAAAGCTGGTCATGCCGCTCAGAGGGTTAATTTTAACTTTACATGAACTTACCATCTTGTGTTTACAAACATGATATAGTCAGTTGAATATGGCCAATGAAACAGTAGTAGATTGAAACAATCACTTGTAGGAAGTTTGTACTCATAGTGTTCTTAGCTTCTGGTAAAATTGGAGGCCGAACAAAATAGCAGAAATCAATGAAAACCTTTTCAAAAGAGCAAAAACAAAGTGTGTTGAGTACTGATTGTTTATTAATTTTCCTCTTTATAGAAGGAGAAATTTTTACAAGAATGTTTGGCACAACTTTGATGCGGCCTCTGCCAACTTTCATGGCTTGACAGTAGCCAATCTTCAGGGTCAAAAAAATAACGTATAAGTACCCAGAAAACTAACTAAAAGTAAAGGCCTTAAAAGCTCTGACAATATTAGCTACAACTTATTTAAAATGAAAAAAAGTATTAAAATTATTAGCAAAATGAAAATCAGTTCCTAGGTCCCAATAATACAGTAATTTTGATTTATTTTATTTAAAATTACCTTTAAAATTCAGCACTTTTCCCATGATTTGCCACTAATATGGGGAAAAAAATTGTTCAGTAGTTTATGAGTTAGCAGTAATATGCTAGAACAATTGTGATTAAAACAAGTTGCACAATAAAGAAAAGAGAGATAGCAAGTGGGAAGGAAATATGTATAAAAGGAAGGAATAAAGGAAATATGTATGTTTAAAAATTAATTTTTTTCATGAAGCTTTTAATTTATAGCAAAATATTTTGAACTGTTTAAAGGACTCTGTGATTACTTTTCAATACTGCAATGTATTAAATAGTTTTGAAATTTTTAATAAATTTTGTTGAGATGTTAGCAAGTGTTGCTAATCTTAGAAAAATCACTGTTTTATTATATTTCATATGTTTCAGTACAAGTCTCTTTATTCACAAATGTATATACACACATATATATATATATATATCTTCAAGCGCCTAATATAGACCCTTAGAAAAATACAATTATCTAAAGACATTTACAAAAATTTCATGTTTTTATTTTCCAATTATTTTTTTAAATAAATATCGATTAAAACTATTAAATACTGCACTTTGTCTGTTATATTTTTAGAATAATTATTTCTACACAAAATACATTTCACTATATTACAACATATATATATATATAACAACAATTTCTAAAGAATTATTTTACCTGCAGTGGTAAGTAAGCTCCTGCACTATCTACCAAATATATGCATGGCAATCTATTAAGGTAGGACAGTTGCTGAACTCTTATTTGTTTCACGATTGAAATGGGAAAAAATGCACCTCCTTTAACAGTGGCATCATTTGCTCCAACAATACAAAAATGACCATGAATTTTGCCAATACCTGAAATTAAAAGCAAAACATGAAAAAAATAAAAATCAGGTATTAAAAAAATAAATACATACTGACACTTATAACATATTTACAATGTATATTACTATGCAATATAGAGTTATAATTAAAAGAAATTCAAAACATTTTCAACTTTATTGAAAATATCCTGATTCTTTAAACTCGTTGCCTAACAAAGATGGGTTTCAGTAATATTTCGTCTAATTACATATCAGTGTAAATTATTGGAATTAGCTTCTCTAATACAGCATTTTCAGTATAAAGTTGATTAAGAGCTGGTCACAATGATGACTATTTAATTAAAAGTATCTAATATTATTTAACATTTAATTAAAAAATATGTACTAGAACTAAAAAACTGAAAATGTAAAATAGTTTTTTACTGCTGTTTCTAATTTTCACACTAGATTTGAACTGTTTGTACGTAAATAACAAAGTATATCACAAGAATTATTTAACCATAATTTACTGAATAAAAAACTATTGTATATTTAATATATTTAATTGTTAAGTTTGATTATTCTCTAGGAAATGAAAATTTAAAACCATTATAATAGGATAGTTAACAACAAATTGATTCCTTAGAAACTTGAGATCAAACTATGCAAAATCAAACTTAGTAGAAGTATTAAATTGTATTTGAATTAAGAATAATAAAAATAATAATAATAATAATAAAACTAAATGAATACATTTAATTAATTATTTATACATTATACATTCATATATAAAGAAAACAATATTGGTAAGGATAAAAGATAGGGAATTTGGTATTTTTTGATTAACTGCGCCTCTGATTTCAACATCAGAGTCTCGGGTATGTTTGCGAGTATGAATGCAACAATATCCAATTCTTCTTTGCACATAAGTGTTTGAATGCACATGTATTTGCATTCCTTATATTTAAGTATCATTCCATTGAACAGTATCCACTGGTTGTAAAAATATTTTTTGGCAATTAGATTTTTGCTTTATTCTTGTAAACTTTGTTTCTAATAAAATGCTTCTTTTGGCAAAACTGCAAACTGCATATTACGGGCCAGTTGGTGCATTTTTGAAAAGTTGCCATATCGGTTATTTTCCCGTGTTTTAAAATATCACTAACTCATCATATCGCCACATTAGATGGTTGCGAATTTGAATGAATCCTGTAAACATGCAAAAAATTGATCATGTAAACATGCAAAAATATCTAAAACAGAAGTGCAAGCAAAACAATGATAAAGTATTTGAAAGTGTATAACTATGTATTTTATGGCATCAACAATATTAAAACTTTTCATAATATTTACCATTTTTAAGACAGTAGCAAAATGGAGTAAAATGTTTTAGCACAAAATTTAAGAAATTGTAATAAGCAGTAAATGAGCAATAAATGACCGGAAAGCATTGATTCATATTTAATCTAAAACTTTAAAAAAAATGCAGAAGTAAAAAATGATAAAATTCAAAATTTTGATCTACTGAAACATGAGCAATAGTATAGTAAAAAAAACAAAAAGTGGTTAAACAATTTTAACTATGTAACTTATATTTTTACAATAAATTTTTATTTATAATAAAATATATTTTTATTTATAATAATTTTATTTACAATATTATAGTAGAAACCCACATTTGTTTATATCCACACTAAAATGTAACAATACAACAGAGATGAAATTCAAAATGGCGTGTTCATTCAACACCGACTCTATGGCTCATTTCAACCATGTGCTTAACCACATATAACGGACATACACCTCCATTCACACAAATCTGTCGCATCTTTCATTTCAAGTAATTTCATACTATTTTTACACTTATGACATTCGTAAATATTCACAATCAAACCATAATTCATGCACCATTCTATCGCACATCTTTCACCCTTATCTTCCAATCAATAAAATAAGTAAAATCCCCACGTTCAACTCTTTCGACGTCAGCCATTTTGCTCACAATTTACTAGAAGCACAGTGAAATGACAAACATTCAAAAAGCCCACTTAAATGCTATAAACTGTAACCTTAAGTCCTAACGATTTTCATGACGCCAAGAGGTTACCAGATTTGGCGCAATTTTGCTTCATTTGGCAACTGGCCCGTAATCTGCAGTCTAGCCCTTCTTTTTATTATTATTCATGAATGGGATTTTACTTATGAACTGTAAACATAAACAAACATTTTTCATAATTTCACAAAGTTGGCAATGAATTGGCAACATTTTGTGGTATGCAGGCAATCAGAAAGTAACAGAAATTTTTTCCAGAAGAGAGTTCAAAAATCATATCTTTTGTAAAAATACACTGAAATATTTATAAAAAATATATATAAATATATATAAAAAACTATATATTTATAAGTAAAATAACTTTTAAATAATTTTTACTCTCTTCAATGAGAGGAGAAAATAAATAAAGAAATAAATAAATGTCTTTTTACAGGAATCCTGGTGATAAAACTTTTCCTAAATTGAATGTCTGCATTAATTGCATTATTACATTATGTACATATGAAATTTTGGAATTATTAAAATTTTCTTTTTTTATCTCTTTATTACTATGTTTTTAATTCTTAATATCACAAAAATCTCTACAAAGCTATTGAGAATTTTTCCTTACTCACTACTGAAGTAAACAACTTGCATGTTCTATAGAATGTAAATAAATCAGCTACAAGATTAATTTAAGTTGGAACTTGAAAAGTTGTACATAAAGATATTCTTTACACATATCAATAGTATGAATTCAGATACTATGAAATACACACACCAAAAATAATAATTTATCTGAAAGAAAAAGCTTCCAAATTCATGATTTATGTTTACTATAAAAAGAAGTTGCTGACATGTATGTAAAATATGCTAACTAACTCCGGTGATATAATAAATTCATTTCTTCAGTCAAAATATAGGTAAAAGTTTACAATTGGGTGCCCCTTGTTTTTTTGGCAATTCTTTCTTGATGCCAAGATCAGCGCCGGAAGGCATAATTTAAAGATGGCTACTACACAAAACCAAAATAAGAAGTTAAAGAATTGCAC
Organism: Stegodyphus mimosarum; assembly: GCA_000611955.2. Taxonomy (NCBI): domain Eukaryota; kingdom Metazoa; phylum Arthropoda; class Arachnida; order Araneae; family Eresidae; genus Stegodyphus; species Stegodyphus mimosarum. The sequence continues at coordinate 404,542 of KK116199.1, forward strand.
CAACTCGGCATCTATGAGCACATTGATCTATTTTCACTTAAAAAAAATCCCAGAATTGCATAATCTAGGCATTGGGCACTGCCTTAACTTTGTCCATGTACACATTGATTTTTTTTCACTTCAAAAAAAAAAAAAAAAAAA
>KK116199.1:410488-450783 GCA_000611955.2 Stegodyphus mimosarum
CTCCAGCAGGGAAACTTTGAAACACGCTGAAATCCCGTTGAACAGACTGACTTCATAGGAGGTTTCATGATTTTTCCATTTGTAACGCAAATGCGAGCCAATTTTCTTAAAATGTTATCCACGATTACATTCCTTAGATAGACATCTCTTGTATACTTTGCCACAGTCTATATAACCCAAATCTTTCGACACCTGTTAGTAGATCCCTTGTTTGACATTAAAAGATGTGTCTTTTTCCGTCTCCTAATTGATTACACTTATCATATGTCTGCGAGTAGCCCAGACAGTTTTTTTTCTGTGTGTTGCCTAGATTGATTTCCGGAGTTGCAAAAATGTCTAGGCTTTGAGTATTTTATGACTGCCGACGACTTTTTTTATTTCAGGCCTGTATTGTATCATTTTTATATGCTTGATAAGTCTCAATGATGATTACGAGATGTATACAAACATCGTTTATTCTACATTCTACTCTAATGCTTCTATATTAACAGACAGACAGCAAAGAAGACAGATGTCTTGTTTTGCACCCGCTAAGTCTTTCTGCACCGATGGGCGAAAAATCAAGCTTAGGTGCGAAGAAAAGGTACATAGACAGAGGGGCAATTTCGTATTTCAGAGGAGAGTAAAAGTGAATCTCATACACTTTGTACGAGTTCAAAAGGCCAGAAAGAAAAGTCGGGACAAAATAAAATAAAAATAAATGGCCCAAATGTAATAGAGAAAAAAAAGGACCTATAGAAAGAAAAGGAAAAGAAACAAAACAGAAAATTTTCCTAAAATACGATTGTTAATTAAATTTTTTATTTGTTACACATAATATTTATTTATTAATTTAATCCTCATAATTTATTAAAACATTAGTTTAACAATTTCAGGTGCACTGTATTTATATTAGCATATAATTCTAAGTATGAGAACTGAAAGAGATCCTAGTAACAAAGATAATAGTCTACTGCACTTATCTATGCCTAAAATCCTTATTATTCCTCTCAAGAAATTCTTGAGCCTCCGAAGGATAACTGTTGATTGACTGTTGATAAGGAACGTAGCGTCTCTACGGAATAGTTACGAGAAAAAGAACCACAAGATTTAAAGCAATCTACTAACTATTGTATAATGCTAGAAACTAATGAAAATAATGACTAAATGAATTTAAAGGCACTTTCATGATATAGATTAGATTAAATTTAGAAAAAGGAAGGATACATGTTTTATCCGTTCTTTCACTTCTGTCTTGTAGAAAATCAACAGTGGCGAATGAACAGTTTCCTTCTTTCGTTTGACTGAAGAGAATCTTCAGCTGATGGACGAGATGTTGCAGAGGAAAAGTGTAATAAAATTAATTTGACAGGTAAGCGTTTATTGACACATACATTAAAAAAATTACGTAGCTATGCTAAGACGCTGCCTCCATTGTTCGTGATCCTCGAACTCGACGACGGTCATACTTCACTCTATATTATAGTTATGATTAATAATAATAATAGATACTGTTATATCTATATAACATATCCTTTTTTTAACAGAAATAATAAAATATCACATATATTCTTTTAAATAATGAGTTTTTTAACAGTCCTACGAGATCGAGTAGAGTAGTTATGCCCATTTGCAAAATTTGGTGACACAGTACCTCTTTCAGTATTTGGTGGCTTAACACTTCTGATGGGTGCTGAAGAATTTAGAGGTACATCTAAATTTGAAGTACCGCTACTAGGTATTTCAGGTATGCCGGGTTCATCCACATCTTCATCCTCATGACTTTCATTTTCATAGTTGTTTTGCATTGCAAACTCTTTCTGATTAGTTCCTTAAGGATGTCTCTTCGGTTTCTTTCTTCAATTCTTCCATCTGTTCTTATAATCCTGTACGAACGTGGTCTTTCAGCTGTAATATATTTTCCAAATACATACTGGTGAAATTTCTCACACGCAAATACAATAGCTAAAGTTTCCTTTTCAGTTTGAGCATAATTCTTCTGTATATCTTATCTTCCTTAGATGCATATGCTACTGGTAAATTATTCTGTAATAAGATTGCTCCTAGTCCTTCTTGAGATGCATCTACAGATAAAATTATTGGCATGTTTATATAATAATACTGTAAAACTGGTCTATTTACTAAGACATCTTTTAGTCTTTTAAATGCTTTTTCATGTGCAGCATTCCAGTTCCAAATAACCTGTTTTTTCAACTAACCTCTTAAACATGATGTCAGTTCTGATACATTAGGTATAAATCTAGAAACATATGTAATCCTTCCTAGGAAATTTTCTAATTCTTTGACATTTTTGGTGGTTTTATATCTAGAATAGCCTTAATTTTGTCTTCATCTGGCTTTAAACAATCTTTAGAAAATAAATGTCCCATATATTTTACTTCATTCAGCCCAAATTTACATTTATTTAAATTAAATTTAACATTCTTTTCTCTGGCTCTGTCCAACAACTTCTTTAATCTCAAATCGTGTTTTTTTATCTTTTCTCCAAACTAATAAGTCATCTATACATATTTGAACTCCTTCTAAATCACTAAAAATTTCAGAAAAACTTCTGGTGATGAACTCAGTCCATATGGCAACCTTAAAAAACAATATCTACCAAACGGAGTATTAAATGTAGTAAATTCACAATTTGAATCTGACAGTTTAATTTGCCAAAATGCTTTGTTTGCATCTAAAATATTAAACACCTTTTCATTTGTCCTTTGAGATGAAATTTCTTCAAAGGCTGGTATGTGATAATGTTCTCTCGGTATATTTTGATTAAGGTGCTGAGGATCTAAACACACTCTTAAATTACCATCCTTTTTCCTTACTATAACTAATGAATTCACTAATTCTGTAGGTTGATTAACTTTCTTTATAATACCATCTTTTTCCATTCTTACCAATTCCTTTTTTAATGGATTTAATAAGCTAAGTGGAATTTTCCTACAGGGCTCTATTTTAGCAACAGCTGCCGGTTTTAATTTAATGTGATAGGTATATCCAGTTAAATTCCTAGTTTCTTTAAATAAATCTTGATATACTTTAAAAGATTCTGGCAACTTTTCAGTCGAATCAGAATTTACTGTGCAAATCCTTTGTACTAGGTTTAATTTTTGCAATGTAAGTAAACCTAAAATAGCTGGAACAGTTTTATCACATGCTACTACTTGAAATTCTACTTCATCCTTGTCCCCTTTCGATGTCTCACATAATAATTTACATTTTCCGACTACATAAATTGTAATACCATTGTAATTATTTAAAGTGTCTTTTGATTTAGTTAAACATTTATCTCCTTAAATTTAATTGTTTAAATTTAGGCAATGGTAGCACATTACTCTGAGCACCAGTATCCAAATTAACTAATAAATATTTAGATATGTTTACTTTTAGTCTTTTAAACTATTCTGTTCTATTTTTAGAAAATAGGTTTTTATCTTCTACTGACCCTAAAATATATTCATTACCATTATTATGCAACTCATGCTCTAAATTATTCTGTAGAACATTAACATTTTTAAAAGTGCGCATTTTAGAAAAGTGATTTTTCTTTTTACAGTACATGTAAATCTTATTATAAGCAGGACAATCGTATAACTTATGACATTTTCTACATGGTTTTGGATTATTGTACGTATTTCTCTGATAGTTTGAAGATGATTTAGTACTTTGTTGCTTTTGTTTTACGTGATATTTTTTCTTATGAGGCAGACTTTTTTCCTCTAAAGGTGGAATTTTATTCTGTTTGATCACTTTTCATTTTCTTTTCTTTTAATTTTATTTTCTTCAGTTAAAGTTTTCAGCTGAAGTTCTGCTAATTCAGAAGCTTTACACATTTTAATACATTTCTCCAATTTTAACTGATCTTCCCTTAGTAATCCGTCTTTAAGATTTTTATTTAGAATTCCACTTACTATTCTATTTCTTATTAAACTATGTTTTAATTCTGCAAATTCACAATTACTACTTAATTTCTTGAAATCTGTTAAAAAATCACCGAACGACTCACCTACATGTTATGTTTGACAGAAAAATATATGTCTATCAACACTTTCGTTTGCTTTCGGTATGCAATAATTTTCGAAAGCTTCAGTTACAACATCCTTCTTATCTTCTTCACTTAAATTAAAAGTATTAAACTTTTCTATTGCTTCTTCACCAATAATATGCAATAAAGTAGCTACTTTAATTTCAGAGGATTTAGTAATACCACCAGACGCTAACATGTAAATCTGGAATTTTTGTTTCCAGCTCTTCCAATTTCCGCTTAAATTACCTTCGCAATTTAGATTACTTGGTGGCTTTAATCCATCCACATTTAATTTAAAACTTTAAACAGTTTATATATATATTTTTAGCCACTTGAAATAAAAATAAACAACGAACTTACCAGCTATGGAAGTTTCGATTTCACTGTAAACAATTTAACATCGTGTTTTAGTTTAGAATATCTTTACGGTTATTCACAAGTGATGCTGCGAGGTTCTTTAAAAAAGATTTTCTTTTTTAATCTATCATACCGATTGCGCCATGTATCATTTTAATATATTTGATAAGTGCTCAATGATGATTATGAGATGTACACAAACATCGTTTATTCTACATTCTACTCTAATGATTCTATATTGCCGTTATGATTATTAGTAATAATACGTGCAGTTACACATATAACAAGTATGTTCAACATCGCTTTCTTAAACATTCTCTTTGGGCCGTATATCTCTCAGCCGACCTTGAAGCAAGCGCTGACGTGGATGTGATGGAGGCGTGGCTTCGGGTTGTCACATCTTTTTACTTAGTCATTTGGCAACACAACAAGGGTAACGTGTTTATATTGTTTTCGTGTGTGAAGTAACTCGTGTACATGTGTTTGATCATTTTACCACTATTCGTTTTTTGTCTCATCGTTTGGTAATGAACAGTAGTAAATGTGCGTCTAATCTTAACCTGCAACAGGAATACAAATTTTTGAAATTGTGTAATGACAGTAATAATAAATGCATTTATTGCACACTATATACAGAAGAATTTTAGATTGCACGTAAAAAAAGGCTGATATTGAAGACCACATGAAAACAGGAGCGGTGATAACGCTACTGCTTCAACAAACATAAGAAATTTTATTAACCATAGATGGGAATAACAATAACTGAAGCATGCTGCTAAAGGAGCTGCTAGATTAGGTGCCGTTGTCACAGTACTAGGTTCCTGGGCATCGCCCTACCCTGTGTGTAGCAGTAGTGAAATCAGTTTTGGAGCATATCTTTGTTTAGCATAGCATTTTGTAGATAGAATCCAGGATGCAAGTATTCTGTGATAAATAGTTGAGAGTCCAAAAGAATATTTACGTAGCAATATAGGCATTACATAACGTCGTAAGAAGTCAATTATTTGCAATTTAGGCATATCTGTATTTACTCGAAGATCGATGGTGCAGTGAAACTGCCGTGAAATGAAAGATTCAATTTCGGAGGTCAGTTCTCTCTCTGTAATGTCTGAAGCTGAAGGGGGGCGGTTTATCAGATGATGTAGGAGCTGGGTATAGCAAACTTGTAAAGCTAAAGCGATTGGTGGAGAGAAAGAGCAGTAACAGTGTAATGAAACTATTGCCAATCAGTGGAAGGGAGAGAATTTTCAGAACCATACCTAATTTTGAAAAGGCAAGAGCCAAAAAGGGGGGGGGAGTTAAAAATTACCTAGTTCCCAAATTAGAACATTTACTAACAGCTTTCCATTTTTGATGACTTAAAATCATACTTCTTATGTTGTGCAAATGAGCAAAATTATTATTTGATTTTTTGGAAAATCTAAAACGTGAACTGGTTTTCAAATTTTTATATGATACCCTACAGTTTTTTAACAATGTAGTTCTGAAATTGGAAGCCAATGGCATCACAGCAACAGAAGCATTTCAGACATATTCTGAATTAATTTTTCAACTTCAGGAAAAAAAAAAACTCACAAATTTATACCATTTTCTGCCAAAGAATTGCTATGGATGTTAAAAGAAAATAATGATGTTCAGAAGCAAAAATTCTTCTAAAGTGTAGGGTCAAATACTTACATTAAACAATGCTATATAGAAATCTAATACATAGCCTAAGTCGAGCTTTCGAGACATGAAAAAACGCAAGCTGAATTTCGTCAATCGGCCTAGTAGAAAGGAAGATATAGAACTACCTCTTACTCATTACTTTAATACTAATAAACGTATATCAATAACTTCTAAACCATCACATCTTTCTCCCTATATATATATATATATATATATATATATATATATGTAAATATAGGTCCAAAGTGCGCATTTATATGTACGTATGAACATAAAAATGAAAACTATCCGAAAGTTTATTTGAAGTCATTTTTGATTCATATAATGATCCTGTTATTGACAGCAACGGTATTCGCCAATTCTTTGTGCATATGTATTCATCAGTTTTTCGCACGTTATCCTGGTTATGGAATACAAAGTTGAAAAATGATTGATGGTCACAGACACTAATGCATGTGCACTTTTTGTTTTGGGGATAATACATAATTATATCATACGTATGATTTACATGGTATAAATATAACTTATGAAGGAATATGAAGTTGTATATATCAACCATTTAGATTTTTGATTTTTTATCATAAAAGTTCTTTTACTTATGCTTTTTTAATTATTTTTTACAGATAGAACAATATTTATGAACCTTAAAGTTAGCCAAGAAAATGTTTTTGCCAATTCACAAATTCGCCAGCAACTTTTCCAGGAAGTGTAGATATTAGAAAGTAACAGATATACACATGCGTAATGTCTGATAAACAGACTTATATGTATCCAACGTATAGTACCCATTCTAGACCGTAGGCCGCCCACGTGCAAATTAAAATTAGTCTCTCGTTTTTACAGAAATACTTACGCGGGATATTAATGTGCTTGATAATCATTTTGCCTCCCTTAAATTTGGCTATCCACGTGCAGTGTATCATCTTGCCGCCCCCCGCTAAGATTGGCCCTGCCAAAATGCATTTTAAATTGGTCTTTATATATGCAGAATTTGGCTATTACTTATGTAACTGATTGCTAGAACCAGAGCTGTGTTTATCCCTTAAATAGACAATATTCTATTCTTAAAGTAAATAACGCATAAATTAGTACAGAACACTAAAAGCTAAAGAGTTACAGCACTGAAATTAATTACACAATTTTCTCTTAATTCTGATTTACATAATATGTACGCGATTCATGAACAACCTTAGTAACTATCACTGATTTATCCAAAGACTCTCCTCTTAAGCAGATAGCCTTCGAGTTATTTGCCATATTTAAATAAATAAAAAATAACAATAAACCACTTTGGACTTTTTTTTTCTGTTTAGTTTTCAGAGTTGCCGATGTCGATATCAAAATGATCAAATTAATGTTCCCCACCTTTCTGTTGTGTTTATAATAACAAACAAGTTTAAATTGTCAAAAAGAAAATACTGAAATACTTCCGCGAGCAATCAATACAGCACAAAATTTGAAAACAAATGTTTCTTTCGCCAATCTGAGATAAATGATTTCTGTTTGACGTTCAGTCTGTTTAGCAAGTGAAGATGGTGACCTGATTACATAGATTTCGTGGGAATGGGGATTCTGAGAAATGTTTCTTTCAACGCGCTGTCTCGCGTGAGTATAGCAGATGTAATAGCAGTTTGAAATCAGTCAAAAGTATCTGTTGCCTTTGAGCAAAGAAAATTTAGGTGCCCCAGTATCTTTTCTATATTACATAAATGTATACGTGAAATCTTCCTATGACGACCATCTATGGCTCCAGACGATTTTGTCTTACGCTTGATTTCATTTTTCAATGAAGAGCATGTCGCAGAAGCTCATAATATATTTTCTTTCAGTTGTTTCATTTTAAAATAGGCATTCTTATCTGTGTAATGGCCAGCGATACTAGCTGTCATATCATTGGGCTCGGGTTCGAATATCGGAGAAGACATAGATGTTCATAAGCGTTTGTGCGGCATGAGGCCACTTAAAATACTGGAGAACGAAAATCCTCTCGAGAAGTATAGTGACAAGGGAAAAGAGGCAGGAGATTCTCAGACACATACATGTACGACCAACGATGAAATTCTGGTGACTTTCGCAATTCTTCCTGTCCTGACCATTTTGAAATACGTCACACATATTGTAGTTCATTTTACGTGTGAACAAAGATGCATTAGTATTAATTACCTACCTGTATAGATTTGGCTAATAATATCTGCTTTCAATACAGTCAGTTCCCCCCAAATCATGACTATCGGTGATACCAGAAATACCTCTGTTGATCTTATTTAGCTTGAAATAAAGAATCTCTTACACCATGCGCAAATTTCTGATCTTACTTAACGATAAGTCGCTTAACGTCCACATAGAGTTAAACACTGTTTATGATAGCAAAGGAAAGTCAAATTCCATAGTTGCGTCCGAACTAAAATAAGGGCAATGTCTGAAGAAAAATGATTATTATGGAAAATTTCAATTTTTAATTTGTTATATTTGAAAAGCCTCGATTTCAGAGGTGATTGAAGTTATTTTGTATAGGTTGCTACCGCAGACTCAAGATTTCTTCGAGCTAAGAAATTCAAGCACTCTCCAAAGTTTGTGTAACTTGTGGAACGTTTAGCAGAAAGGTTGCTGAAAGTACGTGTACAGTAGGCTATGGCCGGAGGGCGGACGGACAGTTTTATAGGCCTGTACCACAAGGAATGCTCTGGTTTGATAGAAAAAACGTTTTGGAAATAGGCAAAAAATTTCAACCGCGAGTGGCGATGGTCGAGAAAAATTGCAAAAAAGATAACAAGGGAAAAGAAGGAAGAAGAATTTAAACTCATTAAGGATACTGAACGTAAGAGTGTACAGTCACCTCGAAGGCAAGGAAAATCTCTCTAGGATTCAATTAAAAACAGAAGTAGTCAAACATTTGGCTCTGCCTGTAATACTAATATCACTGTGAATGCACTATTAGGCACCGAGGCTCAAAGCAGTTTCTTAGCGGGTATTTTTTTTTTTGAAAATACTTTAGAAGATATAGAATTCTTGTGATTGAGGGAGCAAAAGTTATTGCTGTCCAAGACAAATAGTGTATATGTGCAGGTGAAGCCACACTGGATGTTGAAAAATGCGAAATGAATAGTAGAAACTAATATTTTACGTTGTGAAAAATATTCAAGCTGTAGTAATTTTATGAATAGCTTTTCGAAAGGTGGTGGGGCTAAAATAAATATTCAGAGGGCCGCGGTGCAATTGAAGTTGAAGAAGATGGTGAGAAAGGAGAAATGGTGAAAAAGAACTGCAGACCACGAACATTGAGATGAGCCGCCTGCCGATGGAAGGAAAACGCAAGCTGGAAACGCTAATTCGTTTTAGCAAATTATTCGACGAAAACCACTCAAATTATGAGCCACAGCATACATGCAGGAAATGATCCTCCCCTTCCCCCGTAAAAGAAAGTCCTACCATTATGATAAAGTCAAGGAGAATGTAATAGAAAAACGTATCAATGAAATTCTGCAAAATAAGCTCATCATTCCCATAAGTAGCCTTTATGTTAACTCATTAGTACTGTGCCGAAAGAAGAATAATCACCCCCTACCGCTAAGGATCATAAAGCATGGCGTTTCGCAGTTGATTACAGAAAATTAAATAGTATTACTAAATACCTGTTTACCCATTGTCTATAACTGAAGAAATAATTAGGAAAATTAAATCAACGAATTACATGATAGAGCTAGATCTTATGACTTATGACTAGACTTTATGATATTTCCAAATCTGTGTAAAGCCAGAAGATGCACCGAAAACGCATTTGTTACAAAGTTATTTTAGGCCTTAATGCCATTTTAAGAATGCCGTTTGGCGTATGCGGTGCTCCCGTTACATTACAGAGGCCCGTGGATATAATATGAAGACCTGTCCTCGGGAAAAGTACTTTTATGTATCTCGAACAGCGGTTCTCAATCGGTGGTACGCAAGAAAAAAATAGGTGTTACGGAAAGGAACAAAATATTTTTAACTATTAAATTGAAAAATTAAACGCTCCAACATCCTGTTAAAGTTTTTTTCTCTAACACTCGTAAAATTATGCGATCTGAGCTTTGTTCAAGGACTTTAGCAAAATATTTCACGAATATTCTTTTAGTCATAGATATAACAAAATTTGTCATAAATGATGTTTTTTAAAAGGAGTAATAGAAATGAATGTTGCATTATTAGGAAATAAAAATAAGTTCCTATAAAAAGATAACAGTATCTCATTAATTCTTTTAGAATAGGTTCATTTTGCTCTATTTTCAATTAGAAGCATTTTTACGTCGATTTGCTGTCTCTAATAGCAGGTATTTTGTCTTCTCATTGCTTTGTATTTCTTACTTTTCTACACGATTTGAGAACATCGTCGTTTGTTTTTGAAGAACTCGTAATATATTATGCATTTAAATATTTGTGAAAAAATAATAAAACAAACTTAGATTTTCAACATGGAAAAATGGCTAGGCTTGACTAAGCGGAAGAGTGATGATTCACAGAGATGGATCCAGTACAATCTACTAGAACTAAGAATATTGAAACGAAAAGAAAAATTGTTTATAGAACATATAATGAACCTTATTTTATCATTTGGGTTTTCTTGGAATGGATATGAAATGGGCACTCAACCTCAACATGTTGTTGGCGGTTAACTGTTATCCAGTCAATGTACGAAACCATCGTTTCTTAAAAGACGTCTTGTAGAGACATTAGGTTATTTCGAAGCAGGAAATATGAAAAAGGAGCAATGCCTTCGCCGGGATTCGAACCACGGACCTTTCGACTACGCGCTGAGTGTGCGGACCACTACACGAAAGGATGCTAAGAAGGTGGGAGAAGTACCTTATACTCTTAAATCTAAGCATGCCAATTTAAAGAATAAAGCTGAAGAATATTTTAAGAGGAAATCTGCAGAATTCAAAAATAGTAAACAAGCAATGAAAGGTTTTTTTACTTCAAGTGAAAAAGCTTTGGAAGCTAGTTACCTAGTAAGCCTAAGAATTGCCAAGACTGGGCAGGCTTACACTATAGGAGAAAACCTTACATTAGCAGCAGTTAAAGATATCGTTTTAACATTATTCAATGGAAAAGAGGCTAATGAACTTAATAATATTCTGTTATCAAACGATACAGCAAGTCGACGAACACATGAAATGGCAAATTCCATAAAAGACACTTATTTAAAAAATAAAAGCACATTGAGTATTTCGCATTGCAATTGGATGAAAATACTGTTACGAAATGCCCAGCTGCGGTAAGATAGCTTTCGGCAAAGAGGGTTTAGTATTGCCAGAAAGTGGCAAGGAAAGACAGGGTTGCAGATTTGGTTCGAAATCGCCCATTTGACGATATTTGGCGACAAAATTGCGATATGCCATACACTAAGCGAGAACATTCTAGAAGAAGTCTTACTGGTTTTCCCCGGAATGTTCTCTAAGACAGGTCAAAAGCTGTATAAACCCTGCCTGTATGCGGTGAGGATCTAGATTATCAAGTCGAGTCCAGTAGTAGTGTTCTTGAGTTCAGACATTACCTCGACAGCGATCGACGGAGTCAGAAGTTGTGCTTTGCCATGAAGCTGTCTTCAATGTTATAGCCTGAAGGCTGTGTTGCTGATTGTTTCAGCGTGTCTAATTTAGTTTATCGACGAATGTAAAAGTGTCATTGGAACTCTTCTGTGTAATACTGACGAATAAGTTGTATTTTGATTCTTCATCAAGTTTATTTGTATCGAATTTGGGTTCTGCTCGGGACGTGCAGCCCTTGAGAGGGGGTAGGGTTGTGAAAAGCACAGCTGCGGTAAGATAGCTTCCCCGCAAAGCGGGTTTAGGGTTTCCAGAAAGTTGCATGGAAAGGCAGTGTTGCCAGATTTGTAGCGAAATCGCCCATTAAACGACATATGGCAAAAAACTGGTGATATGCCGTAGACGGGGCAAGAAAATTCTAGAACGAACTTTTGCCCGTTTTCACCAGAATGTTCTCTAAGGCAGGTCAAAAGCTATATAAACTCTGCCTGTACTTGGAGTAGCAGAGTGAGTGTATCGTGAGTGTTTGTCTTGAGTTCAGAGATTAGCTTGAGAGAGATCGACCGAGTCGGAAGCTGTACTTTAATGCTTTGCCATGAAGCTGTCCACAACGTTATACCCTGATAGCCAGAACGCTGTGCTTGATTGTTTCAGCCTGCTTATCGTAGTTTTTCGAAGGTGGTAAACGTGTCTTTGGAACTCTCCTGTGTAGTACTGACGAATAAATTGTCTTTGAATTCTTCATCAAGTGTTGCCATTAATCACTCCAAATCCACGAACCCGTAGAACGCAACAATACTGATATAACAAACTTTGTTCAATTATTATATTACATACCTTTTGAAGAAGATAAACGAATTGCCTAAAAGTATTTATTTTGTGAAGCTCTTCATGTTAGTGCAACTGCAAATTAAATTTTCAAAGTAATTGACAGTTTTATGCCTGAGAATGATAGTCTTTGGAATAAGTGCATGCTGTGATACAGGTCGGAATTTAACAGGAAAACATTCCTGTATTATTTCTCAAATAAAAAAATTAGGACCTGAAACTAAATTTACTCACTGCTCCATTCATCGTGAAGCTGCAGTAGCCAAAACAATCCCTGGAAACCGGAAAATGTTTTGACTCAAACTGTGAAAATTGTTAATTTTATTAAAAGCCGGCTTCAAGAATATTTACGATTTTATGTCAAGAGATGGACAGTGAACATGAAACACTTTTGTTATATTCCGAGGAAAGGTGGTTATCCACAGGCAAAGTTTTAAATCGTCTTTTTGAACTTTGAACAGAAATTCAATTTTCCTCTCTGATTAAATATTTAAATTGCAAAAACGCGTATTTAGGGTATTATGGTTGGCGTGTTTAGCTTATTTAGCTGATATTTATGGAAAGTTAAATGAAATAATTTAGGATTACAAGGACAACGTGTTAATTTGTTTACCATTAGAAAGAAAATAAATACAATTATAAAAAAATTGAGTTAATGATCAACGAATTGGATAATAATATTTTAAGCTTTTCACCACTTTTAGAAAGTTTTCTAACAGAAAATAATTTGAAAATAAAAGAAATAAAAGAAAGAAAATAATTTGAAAATAAAAGAAGAATTAGCCTCCGACATTAAAAATCATTGTTTTTCATTGATAAATAATTTTAACATGTATTTTCCCGAGGATTATGAACAAGAAAATTGAATTAGAAATACATTTTGTTTAAATGGATTTCTAATTTTATCTCGTGAAGAAAAAGAAGAATTGATAGAAATTTCCTGTGATCGAACTCTAACTAAAGATTTCAAAAATAACACACTTGTAAACTTTTGGCAGAATAGGAAAAAAAGAATTTAAAAGCATTTCAAATAAAGTTATTTCCTTTCTTTCACAGCCTATTTGTGCCAACAAGAATTTTCTTCCAAGAATAAGGATATTTAAAAAATAAGTACAGAACAAAATTAAAAGCTGATCCTTATTTACAGTAAAACTAAGCGAAATAGGACCAGACATAAAGAAATTGATCTGTCTTAAGCATGCCAAAATTTCACACTAAATTTTAGAATTAAAGTATTTTAACTTAAAATATAAAGATAATTAAAATGGAAACCATTTTTAATCTAATATTTTTATATGTGTGCATCGTTAATAGGAATAGCCAATAGGTCGCGCAAATGGCAATATATATATATATATATGTTATGAAGAAATTAAGAAACATATAACAGGTTTCCCAATTGTCTACGATTTAATTATCGACTTGTGCAATTATAAACTGAAGAAAAGTAATTTCTACCATAAAAAATTTACTGTACTGTACAATTCAAATATCCATTTTATGATCAGCTTCAAATTCCTCAAATCTTCAAAAAATGTCAAAGTCTGCTCCCTAGCCAACAGCTACAAGTTGCTCCTTGTTTTAAGTTTGATAAAACTTAAGGAAATATGGTAATTAATCACCACGACGTAACTGCTGATAGCAAATATGATTGCCAGCTTCTGCATTATAGAAAATTTGTTGATCCTTTTCACAAGCACATAATTACAGGAGATCTTAGCATCGTTCAAGTTTGTCAATTAAGACAACTCTTACAACTGGGAACTAAATTTCGTCCCACTTTTTATCTGCACAAAAGTTATTGCTTTAAGCAATTCAGCAATGATCTTGGTAAATTTATTGTTTTAGCTAGCAATCGTACCAACTTGCCTACTATTACTTTTCTTGAATGGAATTCTGCTGTTCTTGAGTATCTTGAAATTAAGTTGTCTACTCTTTCACGTTTTGATCAATTACACCATAAGTAATATCTTGAAGCTCAAATTAAGATTCTGCAAGAACAATTCATCATCACTAAAATAGACAAAGCTAGTAATAACTTTAGTGTTATCTGAAAAAAATTTTATTTTGAACTTTTCCATAAGGAGCTACACAGCACGTGCACTCACTCATCAACAAGTTGCTACTAGCACTACTATCCTAACGAAAAAATTTACAGCCCTTCACAAAAGACTCAAAATTCGTAATAACAAGTTAAATAACGGGTTTACAAATCTCTATGCCTTACCTAAATTTCACAAAAAACCTGTTAAGTTCAGGTTCATAGCCAATACTATCAAGAGTTTTTAAAAAGAAATTAATTATCTCTTTGCTAAGATACTTAAACTTTTTTGAATGTTATTAATAATTTTGATTTTCAAGATAAACACTGAAATTGGATGATTTCTAACAACGAAGTTATTCTGAATACTTTAAATGTGCTTAAAATAGAAAACATTCAATGTTACGACTTCGAAAACCTTTATACTTCGTTACCCTTGGATGATATATATAATAGCCTTCTTACTCTTCCTCAATTATTTCCGCAGATCCAGACAATTATTCCTCCTGAAGAATGGAAACTTTATCTTAACAGTGTACTTTTTAACAATTATTTGCAATTTAATAACATTGTATTTAAACAAGTACAAGGAATTCCAATGGGCGGTAATTTCTCAACTGCAATCTGTGAACTCTTCCTATTTACTCAAGAATTTTAATTTGTTCGTTCACTTAATGATGAAGAACATAAGTATTTCCAACACATCTATCCCTATATTGATGATGTTATTGCCTTTAATAACTTTTGCAAACTTGAAAAGGCTAATATTTACCCTTCTTGCCTCAAACTTAATACTACTAATACATTACAAAATGTAGTAGTTTACCTACATCTTCATATTCTTAATTACAATCAAATTAAAATTTTTGATAAACGTAGAGACTTCAATTTTCATACATTAAAACTCACTCACTGGAATTCTAACGTTTCAAAAAGGGTCATAATCAATACTATTAATGCATAACTTCTCAGAATTAAAAGAATCTGTAATAGCATTGAACTCCTTCAAGAGGAAATTCTCTACTTCATTAAAATTTTACAAAACAATCTTATTCCTCAAACAGTAATTAAAAATTCCTTAAAAAAAGCTGGCATTTACCTTTAATTTTAAATTATTTGGATTAGATAATGAATTTTTTTACTTAAATCCTTAAGGAAGGTAGATGATAGATGGCTAATTCAGGTGATTTAATGTAAAAATGTAACATAGGTTCCTTTTACTGTTACTTTTGTACTCTCTTAGATTTGAACAGTACTTCAGTTTATTTCTTATCTCTGGTCCTGTTTCAGTTTATTTCTTATCTCTGGTTGCTAATTTTATGGCCTTTTTCGTTTCTAATCGCTTGTAAGCCCGCTGGCAAGAATTACGACTTTTTCTAACAAATCATTCTTTTTTTTCCAATTTCCACTGCTTTCAGGCCAGAATTAATATTTACTTGTTCAGCCATTTTGTTCTTCTCCTTCAAACATTATTTACGTGACTCAGCACTTTACTGGACGCCATTTTGTTGAAAAAGCTTCCATCTTCGACCTTCAAAGATTTACTCATGTATGCCCTCCCTCCTTTCGGTCCAGATTTCCCCACTGGCCGTAGCGCATCATTGGTTCAGCAAAATGACGTTCTACCCACCACTTCTAAGTTACACCTTATTGGTAACTGTCTATTTCATTTCTGGTTGCTTCCTATTTTGCAATTCTTATTCTGGCAACCTCTTCCAGTATTTTTGCGCTTTTAATTTTAGCTGCTGCTTTGGATCCAGGTACGTTCAATTTATTTCTTTTTTAATGCAATTGGTGTTAACAAGACACTTGTGTTTCTTTTATTTTATTTCTTGTTTTGGTTCACTAAGTCTAATTTTTCTACCTCATTGGGATCTCCCTTAAAATTATGTAATTTTTTACTCATGCCTAATTGGCTACTTATGTTTATTTGTACTTTAGCCTTACCAAGTTTTTGTAAAGTTTAATCAGTAGTGCTTTTATTTGTTTTAAATTTTATGGCAGGCGCGTCGGGAAAAGAAACAATAAAAGTTGAAACCCTCTAAATTATATAGTTTATTTTTCTATTAATGTTTTATCCTTACTGTCTCAATTATTGTCATTTGACGAAACGAGTAATGGAGTTTAGCTATACTCGACTCACGAACGCTTTTCCCTTGATAAGTCCGTGACTACCTCGTGACTAGGCTAATTTAGGCTAATTGCCATTTACTGCCATTTATTGTTATTTTTTCTTGTGATTTTAATACTTAATTTTTTGCGTGTTACATAAAAAAAAATTTAATGTTGAATTTTTCAATACCTTCTTTTTGGTTTTCAATTTTTTACAACTGCTTTTACTTTTTAGTTATGTTTTTGTTCAAGTTTTCTACTCTGGAACTTAGATATCAAATTTATTTTTAGGCGATAGCTTTTAGAATTTTACCCATTTTGCTTATCTTTAATTTTAATTTTGCAGCTCAATGCGCAGAATTCTTGACCAAAAAGGTCTCTACGTTCTTAAACTACTTTCTATAATTTATATATATATATAAGAGCATTAAGAAGAGGGAGTTTAAACAGCTATTGCTTAGTAGTACATTTGATACTGTAGTTCGGGTTCTTTTGCTTTTTAAGTTTTGTATAATTTTTTAGCATGGTGTAATTTTTTTACTCTTGAACTACAGTATACAGTATCAAATTTACTTTTAAGCAATAGCTGTTTATATATATATATATATATATATATATATATTAATATTTCTATAGATTAATTGAAAAACAATCATTGTAAAATGTAGTGGTGTTACTAAAATTTTTCAAATTTTGTTTAGATGGTATGTGTTAGTCAAAAGGTGGATCTACATGATATAATTATAACTAGCTAGACTATATACGAGGATCTTAGGGATTTGCACAAAAAGGTTTCGCTTCTAAATGAAGCAGGATTAAAAATAAATGCAAAAAAAAAATAAAAATTTCTCTGCCAAGGAACTTCGTTTATTAAACTATTAGATATCGCAGAAAAGAATCGGGACAGAAAAGGAAAAATTACAATAAAAGTTACCGCCACCAAATACAGCGAAAAAATTGCCCTCAAAGACTGTCAAGACTATCAAAGACTTTGCGAAGATAGCTGCACCGCTTATTTGTATTCCGGAAAAATACTATCACATATGTTTCCGGTACGCGGGACTGGAAGTCGAAAGGGACAATTCTCAGAACCCGCACATTTCCAGGAAACCTACGTAGCTAGGTTACCGTTTTCACTTACTACAAAGACTTGAAAGCCAAATAGTAATCGATTATCGCTCAGATTGGGATCACGTGATCCTTCAAAAACAGAACTTTCGTCTGATTGATTAATCTCTACCCGGGACAGAGCTCCAGCCGAAATATTTTCGGCGAGGTTTAAAAAATTCCGGCGTAGCCGGTACATCGTTTCCGTAGCCAGGGGGACTTCACTTCCAGAGGACCTGTTTTTTCTAGGAATCCTTCTGTTTAAACCAGTGCTACCAGAATCTCGTTTCTCAGAAAAGTCCTGTTTAGCAGGGACCGTCGCTAGACGTGATAAAGTCTTAAGACTTTTTAGATACGCCCTTAAACTCTGAGAATTTACTTTAATTATTAACCATACACAGTGAAAAGAGAATGTTGGGGCTGACGTTTTATCGAGAATAAAATTAGATGAAGACGGGAACAAATTCAAATGTGCTATGTTAACTGTGAAAATTCTTGATTCTCTTGGAACTACTTTTTAAAATTTTCTCATCTAAAGTGAAATGTTAATTATTACTTAAATCTTAATCGGAGGTAAAAGTACGATAAGAAATTTAATGTAAATATGTATAAAGACCTTCTTTCTTTCCCTTTTAATTACTTTTTATACTATCTTTCTACTATTTTGCCAATTTAAATAAACTGGCAAACTTGGCTTTTACTAAAAAAAATGGGACTTCTAGTTTTAAATAGTGTACCCCGACAGCGTGAAGATACTGTACCCCGATAACGTATCTTTCACAACCTGAATTTTTCCTTGTTCGTTAACTATAGGCCTGTTTTGTTTTCGCGTTTTAAGATTTTACAGAGGACATTATCTTTCAGAAAATTTCTTCCGCCGCCATCTTGGAGCTGACAACCCACCTCGTCGGTAATAATTTTTACAGACTTCAACGTTTTGCATTTCCACACAGAAATTTTAGCAGAATAGGACATTTTGAACATACTTTAAAATACTTTGTTCTGATATTGGACACTTTGAACCTTATCGCATAGTTTTCCCAAGAAGCCCAAATTTTTGCTACTTCAAAGTAGCCTTGAATTTAACTTTCTTTTGAAGAAACACAGTTTGGGAAATTAAGGTCATCTTTAGAATTCAGTAAGTTTACGTTTTGTTCAATTTTTGCTTCAAATATGTTTTCAGTAGTTGTTTAAGGCTCACACTAGATTTTATATTATTTATAGAAATCTCTTCTGAAAAGATTTTCGTTTTCTTGGTATTAAAAGCTTAGGATCGCATAATCGGGGACCACTAAATTTTTTAGTGTTGTTTAAATGACAATTTTATTTATTTATTTAATTTACTTTTTGAGTAGTCAACTTGGCATAGTGTTATGTTTTATTCTTTTTTCCAAGTGTTTCGAAAGCGTATTGGAAAAATTGTGGATACATTTGAGATTCGGTTTTAAATGAATTTTGATGTCTTATATAAAAATTCAATTGAATCTTTTTTCGGTTTTTGACCTCAACTGAATCAGAAGAACGAAACATGCTTTCGAAACATATTTATAGACTTTTATGAAACTATAATTCCTTTCATTCTGATGAGTTCTTTCTGAATTGGAGTTTCAGTAACAGATTAATTTTTAATCCTTCAATTTGTTAAGTTTTATATTTTTACATATGTTTTCCTTTTCGCATTTTTATTTTTCCAGTTTGTTCTAGAGATGAATTCTTATTTTAATTTCGATATGTATAGATATAGTGTTAAATCTCTTATCCACGGTTGCAATTATTAATATTGCTGAGGAATTACCTTGGTTTGATTCCAATTTAATTTTAATTTTAGATGCTTTAATTTAATTTAGTTCAATCCTGCAGAAATAGCGCAGGACTGGTTAAAATTTTTTTTGTTTTTTAATTTTGGCCTATTACTATGTTTCTTTTGTATATATATATATATATATATATTTGTATATATATATAAATATATATATATATGTATATTTTTGGTGCAACTGATTGCAAGGGAAGGATTGCCAAAAACGCAAGTACAGACCTACATGTTACAGCAGTCCCATATACAAAATGTAAGTGTTCTGAGGCTACTCGTTTTTGAGCTATGCTAGATACGTACATGAGTACGTACTTACAGACGTCACGAAAAAATTTCCTCTAAATCCTTTTACAATATTTTACAATCCGTTGTAGGAAAAAGAGTCCTTTATTATGTCAGTACGTACAGATTTCACGGAAAAATATCGTTCAAATGGATTCGAGAGCGGTCAACATGTATATATTTGCTGAAATATAATACCCGAAATTTTTCGCGATTACAATACTTCCTTTACTTCGTACAAGAAAATAAAAAGCAACATTATACGAACATCGCTTTTGCAAGTTTGACATCAGACGGAAAAGCTTTTACGCAGATTGTGGTTTACATAGGGATACACATATTTTACACGGATTATCTTGTAAACTAAGCCCTAATCTCGATGTCATAAAAAAGATAATGCACATGCTACCGCCTGAGAGGTGGAAATCTCCTTTGTAATCATTGAAAAATAAATGCAAATAACGTGTGGAAAAACAAAAAAATACAGAGTAAGGGAGGGTAAAAATTTATCTAATTCGTAAGGTCATCAATAGAAAGATAAAACAATAGCTGAAGCTACAGTACATGTACAGCATCCGTTGAATTTTGCTCTCAGTGAGTTACTTCAGCGCTAAGGTATCGCCAACGGAAAACTGGTTTCCAACCTTCGTGTTCAGAAAACTGAATAAGTGTCTGTGCTGAAGCTAGCGATAAACTTTTCTGAAAATATATTTTTTTTTTTTTAAATACCAACTCCATTACACCATCGCCCCTTGTGGGATTTTAGCCAACAATCTTCGGTTTCGGAGGCCAAGCTTTATCCATTAGATAACAGGAGGCCGTAAAAACAAACTTATATTGGTGCGGATTTTAAGAATTTGGATTGAAACATATCAACGTCCAGTAACAAAAATTGCCGCTTTACTGCTTGTGAATTAATGTGATTAGTAATTATTGGCATAAATATTTTGTTATTTGTATAAATTTTATATGTTCGTATAGCGCTGTATTGCTCTTTTATAGTTCGAACAGCTGTATATTGCTAATATTGCATCATGTAATAATATATAGTTTTGTAAAACTTGTTTCAACTTAAAAATGTTCTAATGATTTAAATGTTTATTTTTAACAGCTGTAATGTCTATTCGTTATTACAACGGGGAACAGGCTGTCGGCGCTTTTCTTGTCGTTATTCTATTCCACTCGAGATTTTAGTTTTTTATCATCCTTTTCTTCTGGATTGAAGTTGGACTCGATGTAACGTGGTTTCTTTTAATGCTGTCGAATGGAATAGTAAATTTAAGATATGTTTTATTGAATCAAATAATAATGACATGGTGGAATTAAATACGTAAATATTTTGTCTACAGTTCATTGAATAATGAATTTCGAACAATTTCGTTTTCGTGTCTTTCATCAAGAAACAACGTGCATAAATACCTAACATAGCAGTAGGATTTTATATTCAGTAGCCTACAGTATATAGAGGCTGTTTACACATTCTTAGAAAATTGTCGGAGCGGTTTACTTAATGTTTAAAATGTATAAAGTATTTTTTTTAAATGTTCGATCTGATTGCCCTTTGTTTTGGACCGCGAGTCTGCATCGTGATTTTCATGATAGAAGGACTTCTCTTATAATTTCCAGTGGTATTGATTTCTATTTCTCTTCCATTACTTTAAAGAGTCGATTAATTGCATGGGTTTGTGGTAGAAAAAGCTGTTTTCAAGAGACTAGATTCATAATATTCCTTAGGTGAAACGTAAGGAGACTTTGCAGAAATTCTATCATAGCACGTTGAGCTGATTTTAACATTTTCCCCCACTTTTCCTATTTTTAATTTTCCATTCTGTCATAATTCCTTTACTTAACTTTTCCTTATATTGACGAAACCAGACTTGAAAATAAATCTTTAGGTAAACCCATGCTTCATCAAAGATCACAGTATATTTCTATTTATCTCCCGCTAAGCAGTTTTCATACAGAGTTTTACAAATTGTTCTGACTTGAGCTAAATGCCCCGGCAAAAGCTTGTGAACATTACGTTTTTTTTAAGTCGTAAATCTTGGTTTATTACTTTATTTATCGTTGCTACAGACATATTTAAAGACTTTGCAATCGATTTCTGCGTCGGCGGATTTTGTCTTGTTATCAACAATTTAACTTTAGAAACATCACAGACAGTACGTACGTCCTGTGAGTATTTGTTTGAGTCTTCTTTCTATGTAGAAGTAATGGTTAGCGATTTTCTCTTTTCGATTAATAATGTTGCTTATTTTTTTAAGCATACTCGACGCGTGTTCGAGAGGTCTAGGGTTCGAGTGCCGAGGAGAGTTCTGCACATTTTACACGTCTCCAGCAATAAAAATCCTAGTAACTGTACAAGCTGTTGAAGAAATTCTTATTTCACAACAATTTCTTTTTTCAATTCTTTATCACAATCTTCCTGAAAATGTGTAAACACCTTTGTATTTACCATAAGTAATTACTCACAGAGATATTTTAATCATTTTTAGACGATTAGTGTCGTTTTTGCAATTATTTTTTATTTCTGGACATCAGCTTAGTAAATAGCCTCTTAACAGTACTAACAAAAAGATAGAAGAGTGAAGCTCTTTGATTTTGTTAACGCTGAGTAGTTGGAAATTCTTGCCATGTGAAAAATTAGTGGCTTTTGTTAACTTCACTGCGGATAATAAGTTAATAAAATAACTAATCTCTCTTATTTCGAAAATGAACACAACTAAGTCTCCTAGATTTAAGTGATGGACGATAATGAATCCTATCATACTGAATCCTGCCAAACTTTATGCAAGCCTGTAATCCGTTCTAAATGGAAGTCAAGACTTTTTGTACTCACCAGAACCAGATGTTAGATTTTTAAACTAAGATTCAATTAGTACATCTTTGGGTAAGATTACGTTTTTTGAAATTTGCTCCAGTTGATTTTAAGTTTGTTCTAGTTCTAAATTTAGGATAAATCAAAATTTTAGTAAGTTAATTTTTATTTTAAGACCAGAACAACATAAAATCTTCAATTACATGTAAAAATAAATATAAATCGCGCAATTAAAAATAAATAATAATAATTAAAAATAAAAATAAATCGCATCAATCAAAAATAAATATAAATCGCGCTTTACACGATCCAATTCTTATTCCACCAAAATAGCATCCGAGACAGATACAAGTTTCAACTTTCGATTTTTTAACAAATTTACTGATCAAGTTCAGATATTTTTAATGTAAGTTTTTATTTATTCGACATAATTTCTTGGAGCAATGGAAAAAAAATTATTTGCAGTTTCTCTTCATTTAACTTTATATATTTCGCTTTCTAAAACGCTTTGGAGATAACACAGTATTGAACTCGAAAAAGTGCAGAGATGATAATTTCAGCTACCATTTAGAGATATATACGCACTTCTCGTATATTTCGATTAATTCAGTTAAAGAAATTAATCTTATTAATGCAACATTACTATCAATACAGTTTGTTGAAGGAAAACATTTGATTCTATGTACCGAAAATTTTAAAATATCAATGTTCGAGTAATCGAAGCTCTATTGTCACTGTGCTTTAAAATGCTGGTAGTTCTGCCATTATTTTCCTCAGAAATTTTTTATATTTTCTGTCGCGCAGTCTGAATGTGAGCTACACGTTCCCACTGTATAGTGCAATTACAGCGCTCTTAATTGCAGTTGTGCTGTTGAATTTTGAGCACTTCCACAATGTAATTTCGATATTCTGCATAAATTTATGTTTATTGTTCATTTTAGGTTAACCCATTTATTCTAAATATCAAATTACACTAATTCTCAAGAGCATTGGCTAAATCTAAAAAGAAGATTCTCATTCTATTATTTAACGTAGATATTTATTCATCACGTTGCATGGTCTGAGAGCTAATACTAGTGGAAGAGGACGAGTACCATCTTGTTGACGACACACCCTCAATAATGTCATTACGGAAGCCCAAAAAGAAAGTATGTATTGTTGGCGGAAGGAACGTCCTTGCTTAAGTTGATGTTTCTTTCAACGGACTTCTCATCATTCACGCCAGAACAGGCTCGTTGTGACAGAGAAGGCGGATTCGACTCCACCCATCTCTTTAGGCCCATTTTTATTTTATTATTTCTTTACGTCTTTATTCTCTTCCTGCCGAATAGCTATTACTCTCTCTCCTCTCTAACTGTAAATGCTTGGTATAAACTGAGTATAGTGAAACGAAAGAAAGGCAGAAGAAGAAAACTAAGGATTACATTTTCCTGAAGAAAGAGAGATTATTCTACGGAGAGATTCAAGACACAATGATTTGAGTTTTGTAGTAAATAATTTTGAAGGATATGGATTCCGAAATTTTCCAGCTTTTGAAGAAACTGCAAAACATTTCTGGAAGCAGAACAGATTTCTTTCGTGTAAAATTGATATGCCTAAGCATTAAGAGATGTACACGATTATAAGGTAATGCTTAGTGCAAGTACATTGATGCCTGCATTTAGAATAACATAAACCTGTTAATACGATAATGTAGAACATAATGGCTAAAAACATTAATGTTTCCTTTTACATAATATACATTGTTGTTAGCGTAGCATTTTACAAAATGCTTCAAGCGAAATCTTCTACTTCTTTCGTAGATACTGTTAGTTTTTTCGAAACCAGAGAACGTGTATAATTAATTCTGCTCTCTCCGGAATTTGAATCATGGATCTTCCTTTTGCCAACTGAATGAGCTAACTACTTATGTGATTATCACATTAGTGATACGTGATGCTAGAAGAAACTTTTCTAGAAATGAGCTTCTCCTTTTCTTACTACTGGAAAATTCCTTACAGAAACAGCCTAGTTGGAATTGATGTCCTGGGTATGTGCGCTGGACATTTTGCGACTCAGGCGAAAACGTTTCATTTGCAGCTCTGTTACATGTAAGATTTCCTCAAAGAACTGGTTTTCGCGTAAATCAAACAACTGGTATCCCGAAAACAAAGATTTCAGGAAATGCTTCTTTTGACGCGCAGTCAGATCTGATAACGGTTTTACATGAATAGAAAACACACAACAGAAGCGAAGATTCTTTATATTCTTCCCCACTTAAAAAGCGACTGAGAAAAGTCTGGGACCGTTTGAGAAAATCCCAATAATGTCGAAGTATTAATCTTCACATTTTAGTTCGGGAGCCACTATTGAGACTATTAGATTTTCGGAAAAAAAGAAGTCTTTGAAATTCATAAAATTCGGGAAAAATCTTGTAATTACCAGCTGGATATACTGACCAATTATATCAAGAGAGCCCGCATGAAGAAATGCGAAAATGCCTTACAATTTGCCCCGAGAGAAATATTTGTTTTATTCATTTCTTAGGTCATTTGAAGCATTGCTTAAACAGAGTGTGAATCCACATTTAGCGAAGAGTTTTTAACTTGTAATAACGACATGCTACCAGGGCATATGGTCTTTAAAAATCTGCCTTTTATAGAGTTCTGCGACTGTTTTCTACTTCAACTCTCAGAAGATTGATAATAAATTTTCCAAAATATGGCCCTTTATATTCATGAGCTTCCGAGCAGGACCTAAGATGCCCGTAATGATAAGAACACAGCATATACAGCGACTCTTGAATTGGCTTTTGCAAATCTCTGTGGAAGACAATCAAGCTTGAAGAAAAATAAAAAATTCAGAAATTTATAATTCCTTTTTCCATAAAGTAAATTCTTCACATGTCTTATTCTTATAAAGAACGCAGCTCTTGACAGATGATAGAACAAGATTTTTAAAAAACAAATTAAACCGACTGATTTAATCAATAAGTTAATAATCAATACATTTATTTTTCTGTTTTCCTTTAAAAACCATAGTGCCTATTCTGACCTTTTTCAATTTGCTCACAATTCTTTAGAAGTGCATTTCAATGTACTCAAAAGTGCACTGAAATTATGCAATCAATATCCATGAACATGATGCCCAAAATTAGATATCCAAGCAATAAATTGAAGAAGTTACTCATTTAATATTGCCCTTTTAATTAAAAAGTGATACTCTGTCTTTTATACTTTCATATAAATAAAACTTTTGAGCCTTCTTCTTTTGCTAAATGTATATTTATTTGTTTATTTTCCAATGGCGGGTACTTGTCTATAACGACATTGGCTACTACAAGGGCCAGAAGTGGTGGCCATTTGATTGTGGAGGCACCTAATTGGCGACCATCGGTACCTCTTCTGAAGGGACAAACAAGTTTGCATCCATGCCATCTCCGGGATTCGAACCCAAGTCCTTTGGTATCGCAGTCAGCCCCCTAACCACTATACAACCATCTGGGCGGCATTAACTGTTTATTAGAGGTTATAAAATAATTATTTATTCTAAAACACTGCTAAATGGTTATCGTGTATTAGTTATCGTGAATTATTGTTAAAATTATTCAACAAATTTAGAAAAACAAAT
Source organism: Stegodyphus mimosarum (assembly GCA_000611955.2). Taxonomy (NCBI): domain Eukaryota; kingdom Metazoa; phylum Arthropoda; class Arachnida; order Araneae; family Eresidae; genus Stegodyphus; species Stegodyphus mimosarum. The sequence goes on from KK116199.1 coordinate 436,667, forward strand.
GCCTTCCTTCTAAGAAATACTTTAACACATTTTTCAGCTGGAATTAACTACCTTATGGAGAGTGAACATTTGGGATTCTGACGTGAAATTCTGAATCCAAAATTCAAACCATTCAAAAAAATTTGGTACTACTGAGGAAGCAACTGAGGAACTATCACTTTGAAAATTAAATTTATGAAATGTAATTGAGAAGTCTTATGAAATAACAACATTTATATTCAAGATAGAAGAGAAACACGCCAAAAAGTAAATCATGAAATTGACGAAAAAACAACCTTGTGACTAACATCTGTGTCAAAGACAAGGTTGTTGTTTTGCTAATTTTAATATTTATCTCATATAAAGTATACGGATATCGAGAGTAATATTTTGGCGCAGTCTGATTTCGCAAATGTAAATCCAAGTTTTACATATTTTTAATATCAAAAATTTTCTAAAGAACGTAATTTAATATACAAAAATTTTTCATTTAAGTGACTGCAAGAGAAATTGAGTTTCATGATTGAATTGCAGTATCATACTTAGCGTCTTTATTAAAATTGAACTCCAGTTACCAGGACTCCAAATATCTGTAGCTCCAATTACCTGAACCACAATTTGAATTCCTGAATTTCTTAAAAGGCCAAGGAAAATTAAGCTTGTTGTTAACTGATTTATGTGTTTTTAACATTCGTTTTTTGACTGAAGCAATTTAAAAGATAATGTAGTATGGTACATATTTTAAGAAGCGGTTAAATTGATTTAGTTTAATGTGTGTAAAACAGCTGGCTTACAATGTTGATTTTTTATTCGTTGCCATGGAAAAGTTTCTCTGCTTAATTTTATCTCAACAAAAATAAAAGCGAGGTTATGTATAAAAGACAATAATCGATCTTAGACCTATTAATATTGGTTTTCACCCAATTTTCTGTTTGATGTTAATAAAATTTTCATTTATATGCCAAGTATTTAGTTTTAGAACCTACACAAGTAAAATAAATTTCATTGTTTTATTTAATTAAAATGAGAATGCACTGAAATAAACAAAAACTATCTCTATTGAATTTGGTGGAAAGCCAGTGTTTTACAGAAATAAAACATTTTATTATTATTATCTATATCTTTACGTATATATATAAAGAAGAAAATCTGTTTGTTTGTCCGCTAATAACTCAGCCACTACTATAGCTATCGTCACCAAACTTTCTACAATTCTTTTCTGGGTCCTGGAAAATGCCAACGCCCACTTTTTTCCGAAAAAAGTAGCTAAAATCAGAATTGAAAACTCGGAAAAACGATAATTTTCGCCTTCATTTTTCCGAGTGGCAACAGTCCCGCAAGGTGGGGGTAAAAAATCTGCTTTATTTCGAAAGTTGCTGCCACTGTTCGCTTTCAAATCCTAGAGTCTGGTAATAAAAATTTCGAAGTTTTATGATGGAATAAAAATAGCATTGCCAAACATTAAATACGTTATTCCAAAAATTCGCGGGAAGCCGTTTCGGCTATTCTCGTTTTCGTACGACTTTAATCAGCCAAAAGCTATGAAAGCGCTATTTTTCGCACTCATTTTTCCGAGTGGCAACAATCTCGCGAGTTGGAGATAAAAATGTTTTATTTCGAAGAGTGTTGTTACTGCCCGCTTTTAAATCGTAGATTTTGTTAATTAAAAATTTGTAAATTTTACAAAATCTACACATATGAAGAAGAATATCTGTTGTGTGTTTGCTTGTTCGCGTTATTGATTTCCGATCAATTATGATAAACATTTTTGCCACCTTTAATCGACTAAAATTGAATATAAAAGAAATATTGGATGGAACTTGAGTTTTTACAGCCATTTGATTAATAAGACGAAAATCATTAAAAACTGCGTGTCATTGTTGATGATATTAATATATAATTAGCTTATTTTTCTATCGAAATGTTTTATATGGGTTCCATATCATATTATACTGAAAACTGTATGACTATGAATCGTATTTTTTACATCCTTATTAAAGAAGGATTACAGCGGTATTTTCTGTCTGTTGTTAGATGTATTACTCTCAATCTAACTTAACGTCCGCTAGTTGAAATATAAAAGGTAAATAATAAATTCTCTTTTATTTTGACTCTTAATTATAGCGCGCATCTGTCTTAACCAGATTATAAAAGTTTTCCGAGTTATCTAATATTATTAATGATGATTATTAATCGCTGACGGGCTGGGGTTCCAGTTAGCTCGGATATTTAGAATAATAAAAGATCTAATAATTATTAGCAGTAACAGTGCAACAACAGCGACTACTGGCATGTAGTCTTCAGAACTCATAACCTAGGTCTACATTTTTCTTACTGCATTTCTTTTATAATTACTGTTGTTTCTACTAAATTTCTTATTTTCGAAAATAATGCATGTACATAAAAATTTAAAAAAATTGGTGGCATAGCAGATACATAAAGAAGAAACTATAATTGAGCAGTTACAGTTGATTTAAATATTACTTATTATTCTAGTCGACGAACATCTTTGTAAGCCAACATAAGCAAATTAGTTCAATAAGCACCAATTATCTACATAGTTACCTATTAAATTGTGGAATGTGTTTGAAGAAAATAGCAGGCAGTAGTCTATCTGGAAAGAAAAGCGTGTTCAGAAAGAAAACACGGGGAAAAATCTGATTCGCAATCAATGAATCAATTCGCAGGTTTCCTTTATTTGGACTGGATAATATTTAAATTTCAAAAATTATTATTGGCTGAAGCCATGTGTAAGTTATTCGTGTCATAAAATGTAATGTAAGGTCGTGTGATGACTAATTTGGAAAAATTGCAAATTGGAGAGGTTCATTATAAACAATTATTATTTTTAGGATGAAAAGTGGAAATAAATAAATTAAATATAGTGCCTTGCAGAAGAAAAAGTCTTTGGATTTTTCTTTGAATGTAACTCTTTCGCATTAAGTTAATAGAAACCGTTAGTTAGAACATATTTGAGAATTTAGGTATTAGAGCAACCATCTTGGAACAGTTTGGCAATTTTTTACTGCAAAAAAAAATTTTGTTTTGTAACTTCAAAAAATTATTCATTACACATATTTATGCTATTACATTTACATTTACATTTTAATTTTATATTCATCTTAAAAATCAATGAATAAACCCCCACTTACGAGCGAACATTTTCTCTTGTTCTCTGATAGAAACATCGCGGCGATCGCTTTAAGAACAGATTCAAAGTAATTGTTGTCTTTAGTGATTTTGCGATTAAATTTCTGCAGAAATATTACCACAGATATACACCCTTGCATTTGAATCCCATTAGTACATAATTTAAAATTTAATTGAAGACAAAAAAATCAAGATCTATTGTTAGAAATCTTTGGAACTTGGAATAGAACCAAAACAACGCTCACAAAAGTAGCGCCGTAGCTTACAAAATTGAAGAATTGTTATACGTATTCTTACGAGAGTTTAATGCATTCTGAAACATAGCGACTTCTCTTAAGGTGATTGTGCTAATATGTAAGCAGCCGGATGTCGATTATGCAATGGGGGTAAACAGGAAATTATGATTAGAGTTAAGATAAGGGTTAGACAATTTAGAATGTCACATGCCCTTAAAGACAAACTTACTTCAAAAAATTTTCTAACATCGTATGTGCAGTTAGCGACAGTGCAGCATTTCTTTAAAAATGTAAAATTGAAGAAGAAAAGACGGCAAAAATTTTGAGGTATAAAAATTGATGAATGAATGATGTCAAGAATTCTGAGGTATTAAATTGACGGAGAAATTATGCCAAGAATGATTATGAGATATAAAATTGATGTTGGAATGATGTGAAGAATTCTGAGGCTGCTGTTGGATGCTGATTCCGAAAATACCATAATATTTCAGAGCAAGCATATTACAAAAAACATTGCTACAAAACATTTTTTTAATGTGGCGAAACAATATTCTACAGCAATATGCACTTTAGACTTAACCATATAGTTGAAAACATGCACATACAAATCTGAGTAAAATTAACGCTTTCCTTTCCTTTTAACTGCACTGTGCACTGGACACACTATATACTAACAATACCTTTGTCTCAAAATCTGTAGATATTGGGAAAAAAAAATAAGAGCATTTTTGACATCAGATAAAGAATCTAGTTAAAATTTCTTTCTGATGATAAAGAAAGGTTTATTTTGGTTGATCGCATCCTAGAAACTTACTTAATTGGTTAATTACATTTTCTTGAAGCTTTACATTAATAATAATCTATGCGCTTTAATTAATGATTTTGATTTTAATCTAGTTCCTCGAAAAGTTTAAATACTTTAGTTCGTATTTTTAATTCTTTAATATCTATTTTGTTCAGTGGAGAGTTCTGCAATCTTTGCTTTCATTATTTTCATTCTAATCTCATCCATGCAAGCGGAAATTTACAGAAAACGGAATGGAATGCTTGTCTTTAGAAAGCAGAACAGTGTCAATGTCTTAACAAATGCATGCAGTTTAAGTTTGAAATCAATGTTAAGTTTTAATTTTGTGTAATTTTATAGTCCTACATTTTAACAAAAAAGGCCAACTGCATGATATCGGTTGTGGTAGACAATAATATAATTAGAAAAGTTGACCATATTGACCATAAAACGTGATAACCAACTCATGAAATTAGAGAATTTTTAAAAAGCTTGGTTGCGAAGTACAGTAAATCTTTGCCTGTAAAACAGATTTTACTGTTTTCCCTCGGCCATGTGCAAAGAAAACAACAAACAGAGCTACATACCTTAAAGGCATAAAGATTGTCTTTTTGTTTAGACGAGCGGTTCTGAATCTTCTTTTGCCTCTGCACCCAGTTCAACAGTTCTAGACAATCATTCTACCTCTCCTTTCCAAATCTCGAAAAATACATGAACATTTATTTAAAATTAAATTATTATTAATGTATTTTATAAACAAGAAAAAGTATAGAAAATGCTGATAAATACCAAAACCTAAATACGAGTAGTTTTTTTATGTTCATAAACTAAAACTAAATACTTAACAGTTAAATAAAATGCATTCTTCCCCTTAAAAACTACGAAAATCCCCTCCTGGTTGAAAACCCTTGATCTAGACTGTTTAATTTCTCTAATGAAGATTAGTGGTATCTTACTACAGAAGCATAAATTACACGGAAATTCTTGCTCGAACGTCTTAGCGTATTCCGCTGGTCACCGTCACCATTTGCTCTAAGCTGACAGAAAGCGAGAATAAAGCCAAGAGAATAACTGCTGGAAGAAGAGGAACCCTTCAAGATCGTTCGTAACAAATGGGCAAACAGAGAAGATAATTTCAGAAGGCCGGCGAAACGATGGCAAGCTGCCTTTTTATGAAAAACGGTTTCAGTGCTCGCGCTCTGACATCGCTTTCCATCAAGCAGGAGCCATCTTCGATCGGTTGGTCAGGATATTGCCCAGAACTTCTTTTGGTTTATTCTGTAGTGCTGGCAGGGTTTCTGAGTTTCTGGATAAAAAGGGATGTAAATTTCTAGATTCCGCATTAATGTTTTCATGGAATACTTTTACTAAAAGTACTGCCACATAAGTAACCTATTGCTTAAAATTATGCATGAAAATAAATGTCTTATAGAATAAATCCCAGGTAGCAAAAGAATGTGTGTTACGTTTTGCCTTTCAGGAAGCTAATACAGTCGAACCTTGCTATAACGAACTTCAAGGGACCGAAAGTTTAATTCATTATATCTGGTGGCTCATTATATCCAATTAGATAAAAAAAGAGTAGATTATTTTATAATGCTTTTATATTTTAAGAAAGCAAATAACAAAAAATACTGATACATTTACCTTTTACTTAAGATATGTATGGTTACAAAGAAAAGTTTCCATAACTTTTGTAAAGAATATAAGAATATTTTACATCTTTCAAAAATCTTGAAGCATGAAAAGCCTTTTTTCGGAGGACAGAACTTTGGAGAGTATTTATACGTAAACACGTAAACAAAACAAGAAAATATAAGGATAAAACATTTTACCACCTATAAGCAACTATATAATCCATACTCGTAAGATCCGTTACTTCCTTTTTTGTAAACAGCAAAAGCGTTAAAAATTCCGTCACAGTACCAGCCTTGAATAGCGCTCTGTCTGACAAATGACTCAAACAATTCGAATGGAGTGCCGGAATCCACTTAAGTTCTTTGGTTTAATCGTCATGTACACCCTATAAAAATAATATCATATTGATTTTCCAAGTCCTAAGGTTTGCTTATTGTGTTCTCTTTCTCCAAAATTGGGTGTCACACCTGTTTCGCATAGTCTTTATTTAGAACACAGAAAAAAGTTAGGCTGAACATAATTGAAAAGCCATGTAAAGGTCTTTACGGATGGAATAAGGAATGTGGATCCTAACATCCTAAATGCGGATAATTTTAGGGAATAGGAATTTTTTTCTTTAAAACCGGTAGAATTCTAGGAAAATTACAAAAATATTTCAGCGAAGATATCCATATAGTTTATTGTATACGATTTTTATACCTCTGGAAGTTCGCTATAGTAATATAAATTAATATTAAACGTACAAGAAACTGGAAGGTACCAAAAGAGCAATTCGTTATATTCGGGGATTCGTTATAAATCGGGTTCTTTACAGTGGGGTTCGGTTATATTATAATATTTTCGGGGAATTTTCACACTTTTTTTATTTCGGGAATAAAGACATTTCCTGAATATTTCCGGGAGCTTTAATTTCCCGGAATGCAGCTATGCAACATTTCTGCAGAAGAAAAATGAGGTAAGCGAAATGAAAATAAAGCGAAATGTCCGTGGGATCTGTTAAACATTTTGCGTTCAATAAAAGGGTGTGTTCATCTCTTCTCTGGTTGTGCTCATCTTCAAGCCTATGCGAGAATTCGCAAGGATCAACACTTAGGCAGATCTAGTTACATTTTGTGTTAGCTAAGCTTATAAGATATTTCTCCCTCCTTCTTAGCAAGCCTTTATGGTGTAGTGGTCAGCACACTTGAAACGTATTCAAGAGGTCCGTGGTTCGAGTGCCGGTGAGGGCATTGCTCATTTTTCATGACTCCTGCTTCAAAAAAAAAATTAATATCTCTACAAGTGGCGCCCGAACTAAAAGTGAATGTGGATGATGATGCTCCACCACCGGGATTTGGCGATTGGGTCCCCTAATTCCCAGTCGCCCTTTAAAAGGGGGAGTTTATAAGGTATATCTCCCGCCTTCTTGGCATGCCTTTGTGGTGAACTTGTCAGCACGCTCGACGCGTATTCGAGGGGTCCGTGGTTCGAGTCCTGGCTAGGGCATTGCTCATTTTTCATGACTCCTGCTTAAAAAAAAACAACTTAATGTCTCTACAAGCTGACTAAATCTTACAAAGTGAATATAAAAGAACTGATTTTTCACATTTTGCATTGAACAAAAAATTTTAATTTTATGATATATCCTTGATTTCATAAATTTTTTTATGGAATTTGTGGAATTTACTTATGAAAATGACAATGAAATTTAATCACTATTTCTAAGCTAAATAAAAATTGGTCAACAGAATTTTAATGTTTTAGAGCCAAGTTTTATAAATAGTTCCCAGATTATTTCAGAGCACACCTTCACATCTAATTCACATTCTAGCTTGCTACAAAAATTGTTTCTCATACTATTAGAATATAAATAACAGTAATATATGACGTACTTACACAATTTAAAATGAAGTTACGATGAAACTAATATTTGCCAACCGATCTTATTCCTCTACTCTCAGACTTTGTTTGCACCCACTTATCTTAACTTTCAAAAGTAACTAATAAACAATTTTGACTATCACACTTATGTTCAGCGCAATTAATAAAATTTTTTGTTCTTATTTTAGTTACCATTTAGTTCTGTTCAGTGGTATTTTTCGAATTCATGTGATGATTTTAATGGCTTAACAGAGAGCGATAAATGTGCCAAGCTAGCAAACCAAGAGAAACCTTAATGGCCACGTATAAAGTAAATCAGGAAAAGGTGCGGCTGGGATGGCAGTGAACCTATCATGGAAATATGATTCTGGATTCGGTTATTGCCGCAAAGAAGTTTCTGGCAATTATAGATCGAAGCCCCCCGGATCAGGAGAGAAAGTTTTTGATGAGAAATGCCCGTCACCATGGAAACTACGGGGGAAAAATTGCATTACAGGGCTTGGGTTCTCATCGCCTTACAGCACATAAGGCCATTTTCTTTATAGCTTTAGTTCTTCTTTCGGACTCAAATTACGGCACAGGGGAGATGGTGAAGAAAAAGTAAAGAAATACGAAATAAACAAAAGTGAAAAAGCAAGAATCCAGGGAAAAAATTCCATTTGTGTGTGTTATTCCAGGAGAAACATCGCTATTTGTTTCTTAAAATGTAGCAATAGGAAAACATATCGAAGATTTAATTTATGGTTAAAATTCAATAAAAGTAATATCACGGATTCTAACTTTTTTTTCCTTATTCTCAGAGAAAACATAATGAAATAGATTTGAGCGTTGTACTTTAAAACGGGTATTTATACCATATGCATTTCATTGCTTTTATAAATGCATTGTTTTTCACATTACCAATGTTAGTTAATTGCGGATATGGATGGATACATGGAAAACACAAATGATTCAAAAAGCTCTGGCTCTGCAAAACAACATAGTGACATAGTCATGAGCATAACAGAAAATTCACTTTGTGGAGATTTATGTAATATAACCAACAGTAAATTTTTAGATAAAGCAAATTTCCTTTCAGTCTCGTTTTCACTCACTCTTTCTAGAATGTGCTACAGCACGTGTATTCAAATGAGATAGAAAGGAGTGAGTGGTATTTAAGGGAAGGTTTAGAAAGGTGATTTTAGAACGTGTTATGCCTGCTTGAAGACTATGTTGCTATCTTGAATTATTAGAGATTAGATTTCTGTGGCGTGGAGTGCTTCAAGCCATTAGACGTATTTACGCTTACTTCTACGAGTCAGAATCTTCCTGCGCGTTAAATTATCTCGCGAGCTGTTGGGCTAAACTTATTACATTTTATTTTTAAGTTCATCGTTTCCTGTTTAGAGTTAAGCCAGAAGTGTTGAGTTGTATACACCCAAGTGGAGTCATCTGTGAAATTATATTGAGTAAATAAAGGTGCTTTACACCCTTCTTCTCGTCAATAAGACCTGAGGATAATTCTCATTCAATCTTTTAGAGCTCATTAGTTTATGTTACCTAAGAATACGAACCTCTATAAGTCTTTAGAGAAAAATAAAGATAAAACATTAATGAAAAAAACTTTTTAAAAATAAAGGACTACTGCGAGTATATTTTAGATGGTACTATTAAGCAGAAAGCTTTGTTTGAGTTCAAGTCTGTACACATCATGCAGATCTAAAATAATTAAGGATATTTTCGAGCGGGATATTAAGAGCAATGGGCAGAGTTATTCAAATGTAAAAAATCATCGAAAGAAGAAAAATTCTCAATGTCTAACTACGCCTTGCTTTGTAAATTAAAATAATGTAGCAGTAAGCTCTATAATTAGTTGAAACAATTACATAAAAACTTGCTCTAAGAAGAAATCAAAGAATGATTTACGTTGAAATAACGACGCAGCAAATTTCTCCTAACCATACCTTGGAATTAAGAAATTTTGCTTTTCATGAGACAATTATTAATTTAATTAACTAAAAATTAATATCCCTCTGAAATGAATCTGAATTATTGAGAGCAGAGAGAGAGAGAAAAGCAGAGAGATTTAACGGGAGTACAAAGGAAGTTTATTTCTTTCTCTTTGGTAGAGCATACATTAGGTTGTTCAACCGCAGACAGTTATGTTGAAAATTATGTTCATCGCAAGCGCTCCGAAAAAATAGATCGCTACTCGAAACTATTGAAACAGCAGTTTTTCCCTCGTGCTGATTGGCTGCAGAATCTCGCATCACCATTGGCTGGCGGGCCGGCCGCCTCGGGGTTCTCAAAATTCCATCTGCAACGCTTTAACAAATAAAAAATGATCTCAAATCGAATGTGGGCGGCCAATAAAATTCTTCGTAGCTGTTACGTTAGGGGAATGTGAACAAAAGAAAAAATGATCTGTGTACTGACTTTTCTAGAATAGCTGAAATCAAATCTAAGAATAGGGCAACAACAGGAAGTTAAATCAATATTTTGCTCTGTTACTATTAAAACTTTTTATCAATTAGCACTTAATGAAAGACAATAAATTACTAAATATTTAGAGAATTTCTAATTCAATCGTCCCTTCTTGATTGATACGCATTCTCTCTTGTGACGGAGAAGCAGAACATAATGATAATTCGTCTTTTTTAAAGAACACAGGTTATAGACGGTGCATGAAAGAAAAATGATTTTTTTTGATGAGGTATGTATATTTTGCAAATTGAAAATACCGATGAATTTCTAGAATGAGAGTTCAAAGTTAATTGTTTATGATACAATGAATCAGTCACTATGTATGACGTTTGTTTTGAAAGAACATGAATAACCTGAAAGTTCAAGAAGGAGGGAAAAAAGTTAAAAGGATTAGATTCAAATTTACGTGAAAAACACAGTCATGGGGGAATTAACTCCTGATATGAAAATTACAGTCTCCCCACTGACATTCTCTAAGGCAGAAAATTTATAAAAAGTAAAATAAAAGAAGAAAAACGTATAAAAAAATCATTGTTTAAATTCTCTTCAATGTACTAATGTGCGATGCGCTTCCATAATTTGAAAAAAATATGTGTATTAAAGATCATCTGCCGGAATATTAGCAACAGCTTACTGGATCGGTTACTTGTAAAGTGACGTGGATGTTTCATGTTATATTGAGCATTCTAAGAAAAAAGTGGATATGATAATTCTAAGATAAAAGTTTCAAATCGCTCAAAAGAATTGCATATTTCTTACCTCAAGGAATTATTGCTTTAAATTAGGGATAAGATCTTATCTACTACAAATAATCATTTATCAATATTTATTTTATCTGTACTTCTTTTTATAACAAATATTATTTGACAAGTATGATTAATAAAATACATTTTTAATACCTCACAATAAATATATCATTCTTAAAATTTATTCAACTGAATTAAGAATAAAATTGGAATGATGGGGGAATTTTTTAGCAATAAAATGGCTGCAGCTCTCTCTTTCTCTCCGTATTTATTTATCTAATTTTATTCAAACGCTAATATAACTTTTTAATATTTTGATATTTCTTTGATTGTAGTATTTTATACTCAAACCATAAATGCAAAAACAAAAACGGGAGATTTTAAAACTAGATCCTTTTATAATTGGATTTTATTTATATTTAATAATAAAGATTTAGTTTTATGAATTGAAATATTTAAATATTACTTTTATTTAAAAAGGGAAGCAAAATATTTGCATACTTTTTCACATTATTTTAATTTTTGGCACATTTAAAAAAAATTAATGGTAACCCCCTTTTAAGAGTATTAAAGTGTAATCTGAAATTTCCAAATTGTAAGTTCTAAAAATTCAGGATGTTTATCGAAAATTAGGAATGTTTGCAAATAAAATTTCACCCAAGATGCTGCTCATAATTCTTTACATATTTCTATATTGCTTGAACTATGTTTCGTTATTTTTAAAATTATGCAGAAAAACAACCTTAGTTCGGCATGGATTTTGAATAAAACTATAGATTTCAAGCACGATCAGGCACACAAGTCTCTTTTCTTCGGAATCAAAAAAGAAAAGGCTACTTCCGAAGAGAAGGCACTCATGTTTCATTCTCCCTCGAAATATATTATGAAGCATTTTAATAAGAAAATTGAAAGTTGTTTTTGACTCCTATATTTTCGTAAAAAACAATTCAAATATCAAAGTCGTCCATCCCGTTTTGCATTAAAGTTACACGTAATGTTCAAATTCTGAGTTTATCTGTTCGAAAAATGTGATTTGTTTCTTTAAGGAGGAGATGCATAATTTTTTTATTAATTTTGAGCCTCAAAAAGATTTTATGCAATTGTGTTTTCTGTTTCCTAAAAGAGGAACGTTTTTTTCTTTGCCTACTATTTATTTTTCTAATCTTTATCTAATGTTTTCTTACAAATGCAAAAGACTATACATCCATCCATTTTGCTTAAGTTCTTCCACTTTATGAAGCAAACTTTAAAAGCGAGACTTATATGTATATATATACATATATATATAAAATATATATATATATATATATAAAGTTTGAGTATATTAGGAAACGAAATCCTGATTATCGTATCTGAGGAAAAGGTGTAGGGTACCTATTGAAGGTGTAAAATTTTAAAATTAACGAAATGTCAATTTAAGCCTTTTGTACGGTAACTAGAAACTCAGATCAATAGTGTAATCATTAGAATCAAAATTAAAATTAACTATAATAGTAGCAGTTAAAAAGTAAACAAGAAACAATGCAAACTGAAATATGAAAAACGAAAAAATCGAAACATTAATCTTCCCTGTTTAATGTTTCAAACAGAACTTGTTAAAGGGTATTTTGTATTGTCAAGCGGTTAAGTATTTACAATTCCAAACTTGGTCGATTAATCGGTGCCGAATAACATGTTTCGTTCCTCTGAACAATGTGATGCTTTAAACCGTTTTAAATAAATTTCCGTTTTTGATAACTAAGATCACAGAGAGTCTCATATTTACTCCCGAGCTTCCTTTACACGTTATCTGTAGTCTTAGAGTTAAACAAACGAAAAAAATAAAACTCGGATACTAATGGACATATAATACTCAAAAATAAAACAAATAAATTACAAATTACAATTATTAAGTGAAAAGAAAAATTCGTAGAACTGTACATAAAATTTAGAAAAGCTTCGAAAACATAATTCACTTATTCAAATGATAAATTCAACATTTACTAAAAGTCTCATTTGCAAGTAAAATTGTCTCGAAAATTTGAAGTCCTAACGGTTTTAAATTAAAAATTGCAACGGTTTAAAATGGAAACAATTTTAGCCTTATTTTGGTGATTTAAAGGAAGCAAAAGAATGAATCAGAAATTATAAAATGAAACAGAAATGTAAGCTGAAGAAAAACATTCAGTTGTCATGCTCCTCAAAATGGATGAAATTCATTATATAGGAATGCACGTGCAAAGGCAGGTTGCCAAATTCTATGTTTGGAACTCGGCTTGGCCGGATTGCCACTTGGAGAAACATCAAACAATAGTTGGAAAAGGAAGAGTGATACGAATACTAGGTGTAAGGGAAACAGAAATGGTGCTTTCAGAGTGGTACATTTTGGTATATATACAGGGAGAGAGACTATATATCTGTATATAATATATAAATATACAAATATATATAAAAGTTTAGATTATCTCCTAGAAAATGTTAAAGAAAATCTAGATAGTAAGATCTAGATAGATCTATTGTGGAAAACAAAAATTAGAACTTGCAATTAATTAAATTGAAATTTATAATTTATAAATGCTAAGTTAGTAAAAAGGTAAGATTAAGCAATTAAAACAATTAAAATCGTTGTTGATTCCGCTAAAAAATCCAGAATTTTCAAGAGGAAATGGAATCCCGCTATACAATCACCAACAATTTATACGGATCGTGTTTAGTCTTTTTCGCATTTCTGAAAAGAATCCAAATTCCAAATTTGCTAATAAATTTCATAAAATATCCGAATTTAAATCTTAAATCATTTTATAAATGCGAAAAAAATTTCCCGACGCGATGACTGGCAATTAATTTCAAAAATAAAAATATTATCCGTTCAATACAATACTTAATAAGAATTAGTGAAATCAAAATTAAAAAGGCCAATGAAATAAAAATAACAAAAGAAGTCTAAAAGTATACCTATATATATATGTATACTTCTACAGTAGTGTATGTATATATAAATATATATATACACTCACGTTTGTGAAAATTGCAACACCATGAAGGACTTACGCGAGTGAGCTGAAATTTTCAGGAAATGCAAAGTAGCGCATGATATGCAAATGATTAGAATTACAAATCCGTAGCGCATGCGTATGCTGAGCAGCGCCCTCTGAACGGCTGATGGATCCGAATAAATAGACGGCTGTAGCGAGGCGTGTATGGTTATCGGTGGTTATCTGCTAGTGGTAAACGTTAACTCAATCTGTACTTATGCCTCGTCGACGAAAGAGAGCGAGATTT
>KK116199.1:451562-461822 GCA_000611955.2 Stegodyphus mimosarum
TCCTGTTGCGTCTGCAGACGAACTTTGGGTACGCGTACAAACGATATGGAATGCTCTTCCTCAGTCAGACATTCAAACTTTGTTTGACTCCATGCCACGTCGTGCAGCAGCACTTATTGCGGCGCGTGGTGGCCACACAAAATACTGATTCTGATCTCTTGTTCTTGTTTGTTTGCTTTGAACATTTAATCATTTATTTGTACCACTACCACTCAACTGTGTATTAAATTGCATTCAATTATGCGATTCCTTCTTGGTGTTGCAATTTTCACAAACGTGAGTGTATATATATATATATATATATATACATTCTAGTAGATTATTTAATATATTATCTCCTTTGAAAACAACAGTTAGACTTCAGTAGGCGCCGCTTAACACTATTACGGTGTTACACTACTATTTTGATTACAATAAACGATGAGAAAAAATATTCTTCAAAACTGCAATGGAATTTAAAATAATTTGATAGAAAAATATGAGGACTATGTAAATAGGTATTTTCAAACCTTTTTATTTATGAAAAAGCAAAAGCTTGTTTATGTAGCATTCATAAGATTTCTAGAAATTATTTAACGATGCTGTATCTTTAATTTTAATATTCGGAAGGCATCTCTCGTTCGAGAGAACATACCAATGTAAAATTTTAAATTAAGTAAGTAACCTTTGCTTGCCGATGTTTTCGAAGAAAATTCTTCTCAAATTCTAACTCAGAAAGTGATGATGCTAGACTGATATTCGTGGTACCTTTGTGGTGATACCTTGAGTTATTACGACTAATATTGAGGGTGCGGTAGCTTAAAAGGAGTATCATTGTTACTGTATTAATCCTTGAACATTAGTGTTGTCTGACACAGTAGCGCTAAGTGGCAGTTTACCTAAAAAGGATTCGTCGAAGCACTGTTCTCCGCTACACGGAGCGAAATGTGTTGTGACGAAAATGCTAGGGCGTTCCTGTTTTTTATATTTTACCGCACAGAGTCTGATATCTTCTCAATCTTACGCTTCGTTTGCTTATTATCATATGTATTCTCGGCTCACTGGGGACAGCAGGCACTGCTAGGAAATTTTAGGGGCTCATTCTTTGTGCTCGAACAGCTGAAAAGGTAGTGATCTGGATCATCTGCCTCCCTATATTCATATGAGCCTGTGTCTCGTTTTTTACCAAATCTATGAAGGTAATGAGGGAAGGGACCGTGGCCCATGTAAAATTGGGTCTGTGCCCTACTATGTGTCTTTGCAATGCATGAAACATTTGGAAAGAACCAATGTGTACGACCATCCATATTTTTCGCCACTCCTGTGCTAGATAATTTAGCGTAATTCTCTTCAAATATGACCTGTGGCATGCTTATTGGGTTTTCGAGTCGATTAGAATAGTTAGTTGCAGATTTAGCGGGTACGTTAAATCTGCAGCTAACAGGTACGTTAAATCTTCAGCTTCTTTCCAAGCTATTCCCACATGAGAGTGAATCAGAACTAGATTGGGTTGGTCATTTGATAGGATACCTAAAAGAATTTTTTATATGTTCTCTACTATTGGACTTCTATATATTTGCCCTCGAATTGCCTCCAAGCTTGAAGCTGAGTCGATAAATATAGTTATCCTTTCAGCTGTAAGAAATTGGGTGAAATTGATTGCTGCTTTTAGTGCAAGAAGCTTCGCCTGAAAGCCGTAGTTTTTCACTTCTAGCGTCTTTCCCAATTTTTGACCACTTCTGTTATAGGGTTTCCTTTATTTTGCATAACAAAATTTATTTTAAGTTTGACACCTTTTCTGAACCTCTCAACTTCCCCTAGTATTTTCTCATTAGGATGTAAATTTAAAGTTAAGTGAAGTGAATATTTAAACAGGTAAATCTCTGAGTTTATTCAGAGAGTGTTTTTTGCTAGCCAGCGCACATTTCGTTGCTATCTCGCTGTTACCCTAGTAGGCCTCTTGGTTATTTCGGATTAGGCTTTTTCGGATTAGGCCTATTACGCTTTTGTGAGTCAACCTGTTAGGTGTAAATTAACGTGCTAATCCAGCACTTTTCTATTTTAGATTCGACTTGAATTAAATTCTATATTTAAGTTCTCACCGCAAGTTGACGGTGTTTTGTAACGTACGAAGATCGAGCCTTTCTGTTAAACTTTGAATTAATAAAGGGTTACTTTTCACCCTTCTTCTGTGCTGGCAATTTATCCACGCCTGTGCAAGAATTCGCCAGATTCATTGTAGGATCTAATTGAGTTTTATGTGGAATAACAGAGACAGATCTTACATTTTTTCTTAGAGATTAGAGTAGGCAGTAGGTGCATGTGCCCTTTTCAGTTTTGGCGCCTATTGTATAAATGGCCAGGGCTTTCTCTTCGGATGGGAGGTCTTCTAAGTGCAATTTTGGATATACTGAATTGAACGTCACTTGATTAACACTGAAATTGATAAATGACGTAAAGCCAGCAACTGAGTGGGTAAAATCGCTGAATATAGGTGGTTCAGCTTGGATTCTAATTGGCTTTCCCTATAAGTAACATTAATACGAGCCAGTTTCCTCTGAAAAGTCCTGAATGGAAGCATTACTTCCCTCATGCAGGTAACCTTCATGTTCTTCATCATAATCGATAGGTTATAATAAAACAGTGTGACTTCTTTTCCAAATAAGTAACTTGATTAAAAGTTGAAGTCTCATAAATGATAATTTCATTAACAGAAAAACAAAACAAACAATTCAAAGCTTATACGATTGGAACAATTAAGAGTGTCTTTTTCAAATCGGTTGCTCAATTAGTGTCAAAACATATTCTGCAAAACTTCATGTTGTGGGTAAAATATTGCAAGGCCCCTCAATTCAAAATAATGGAGTTACTGAATTAAGGAATAAATGAATTTATTTGAATGAACTTTTGAAATTTTTAAGTGCAGCTCGATCTGAAGAGGCTTTTAATAAATATTTTGAAGATGCAGAAATAAATGCATTAGTAGAATTTGTAGTGTTAAGGATTATAAGTTAATTACGTCATTTCGGTGAAAAAATTTTCTGTGAACCAATCATATTCTTATCTAACAAATGTTCATACAAGCTAACATTCATTTGGCGAGGTATTAAAATCTGTGTAAAGGTATTACAGCATTTCATATTCTTTGCAAAATGAGATAAAAGGCTGAAGTAGAAACACTTTGTTTTCTTTGTTTTCACATAGATGCTGACTTTCAAATTATAACAAAAATGTAATATATATAAGCCAGCTTTCTTTAATATGCAATCTGAGTGATTTTTCGGGATCTATGAGTTTCTGTAGTTTCAGGTATGATGATAACGGGAAAAAAGAATGTAGTTCTAAATAGTTTTAATTCTGGGCTTACGCTTTACTTCTTTTATTTGGTACCTCTCATACTTTTCTTTCTGAATAAAATTAGAATAAATGCATCAAATATTTTTACGGATATTTTCTAATCTTAACAGAAATGTCATAAAACATACTAATGGATTTCCCGGTTAAGATACGCTATGAATCTTCTTATAATACATATTGATGAAGACGGTCAAATATATTATACAGTCAAGCTGGAAAACGTTGACAAATGTTCCTGACAGTAACGATTTCAAAAGAGGTTTTTGATAGGTACAGTTTAATTTAAGAATCCATATAGACATTAAAAAATAAAAGTTGTTGGTTGTTTTCTTTCTGTACCCCTGAATTTCGCTAAACAGGATGATATTTTGAAGCAAATTAGATGCCTGTTAAAACTCTGTTAGGATATCAAAAACCTTAAGTTTGAATATGGTAATGAGAAATTCTAAATTCATAACACGAAATTAAACGTAAAAACAAAGTTTGTTACAACGCTGGATTCTCAAGAGTTTGTTAGCCCGAAATGGGTAACAGGAGGAAATGCAGTAAATCATCTTTCTTGTTACACTTACTGATTGGAAAAAATGGGCTAAGCCTTGAAAAAATGAAATGTGAGATATTTAATCACAGCACAGCAAGATTTCGTAATTTTTCTTCCAGTTTGGTGGTTTCTGGTGACGAACAAATTCTCGTTCATTCCTCTATCACCACCGCATATGTAATTTGAATATGAACCAGTTTTTTTTAACGTCTCCCACGAAAGCATCCCATCCCTTCAACCTTCGCCTGCCTTGCGTTCAACCCAATCCAGTCCACTGAAATCCTAAACTAACTTAGATGATTTATTTATTTATTTATTTATTTATTTAATGCTTCCATACATCGAAATTTTGTTAAAAAGAGGGTATTTTTAAGCAAATGAGAAAACAGAGGATATTTGAATACTGATTTTGCTAATTTTCCAAAACATGTGTACACTGCATAAGACACTATAACTCTAAAATATGTAATTTTGAAAAACGTGAATACACTGCGTGAGAAATTATAATTCTAAATGTATCAATTATAATTCTGTCAACTTGACTTTAACTTAATGCACTGGTTCAGACTATACGAAAATCTGTTAGGCTCAGTTTACAAACAATTAAATAAAGAATAAACGATCATAAATAATTAAAAATCTGAAAGCTACACATTTTAAAGGGTCGCCCAAAAGGGTTTCTTAACAATTTTACGCTCTCGCTGAGCTCGCAGTCTGCTAATCTGCTGTTACACTCACTTCTGCTGACCCATTTCGTTTCGTCTTTAGTTTATTTATTTATAAGGTATTTCTCCCGCCTTTTTGGCATGCCTTCCTGGCGTAGTGGTCAGCACGCTCGACGCGTATTCGAGAGGTCCGTGGTTCGAGTCCCGGGGAGTGCATTGTTCATTTATGATATCTCCTGCTTCTAAATAACCTAATGTCTCTACAGTGGCGCCCGAATTAAAAGAAAGGTGGTGGGATAATGATTGTCCACCACCAGGATTTGGCAACTGGATCCCCTGATTCCCAGTCGCTCTTTAAAAGGGAAGTATATTAAGGTATTTCTCCATCCTTCTTGGCATGCCTTCGTGTTGTAGTGGTCAGCTCGCTCGACGCGTATTCGAGAGCTCCGTAGTTCGAGTCCCGGAAAGGGCACTGCTCATTTTTCATGTCTCCTGCTTCTAAATAACCTAATGTCTCTACATATTAATCGTCATTTTTACGTACTTGCGCGATTTACAGTTCAACAGCAACATTATAAAAATTTTTAAAAGCACTTGCAGCACGTGTTTAGAATTCCCGAAGCAGTGTTAAGTGTTGGTATACATTTTTTTTCTATTTTCTTCAGTCTTTTCTCAGTTCATCATATCAATGTTTATTTTCCTTAGTAAGAAGGCTTTCAAAACTTTTTTTCTTATTAGTAACATTTTGCACGGTAAATTTATTGATTAAATAACACGTTCTTTGCACTTATGCCAAATCAAATTCAGTTCAAAAGCAAAATCACAAAATATTTAAAAACAGCATATCTTTAGAATTTCCGATATTCTCGCGCACTGGAGATAATGTTTTACTCCATACAGTGTTACTCTGCTCACTTTCAAATCATTGAGTTTGTTGATCAGAAATTCATTAAAGTTTGACAAAACAGGAAACAAATAATAAAACAAATTCGAAATTCA
The DNA here is from genome assembly GCA_000611955.2 of Stegodyphus mimosarum. NCBI lineage: Eukaryota > Metazoa > Arthropoda > Arachnida > Araneae > Eresidae > Stegodyphus > Stegodyphus mimosarum. The sequence continues at coordinate 457,104 of KK116199.1, forward strand.
AAATTCGGGCTTCCAAGTGCCCATGTCAATTTTAATAACGCTTGAGCTGTGTAACTGTAAGAAATAAATTAAACACGTAATGGAAAGAAATCTTGCTGAAATGCATCTTTCTGTCGACTAATATAATGGATTTAATTCTTTTATGATTTAATTTCTTTCGATATAAAATTCTGTCAAACTAGAATTTGGAACTTACTTATATTCAACAATAAATCATTTGATTCTGAAAGCTTGTATGATACATGATACAATTTTCGCATAAAATAAGAAAAATATACATTTATGTTCAGCCTCCCTTTTTTGTGAAAAGATCGATTCAGAGCAAGTGGATGATAATAGACCAACCCTCGTCTTTAGACATCACGTGATAAACGTCTACGCCTTGATGGATCAGGTACAGAGAATGGGCCCTCTCGAGACGAATAAGGGGCCCCTTCCACCAGACTTCCTCAACCGAGATGACGGATTGACGCTAGATTTTGAAAAATGACATCTGTATTTCTTCCCGGTCTATGGAATGAAATAGAAAAAATTGTACTCATAAGCCGAATTATCGAGACAAACTGCTGAATATTTACGATACACGGATGATATTCTTGAGGTCCAATCATAACCTTCAAAGATCATAATAATAACCTTTGAATGGTTTGTATCAAAATTCTGAATATATGATTGAAAACGCGTGGTCTTCTAAAAATTCAAAATATTAAATTGTAAGTAAATGGTTTCTCAAAAGATTTTTCATCAAATTCTGCAACTGGTATTTTTGGGAGGAGGAAGAGGAATGGGGACAATTTTATTTTCAGTCATTCCGTGCTTTTAACATAAATTTTGTCTCGAGAGAAAGTCTATGTTATCTGTTACTGCCTTCGTAGTTGCAAAGATTTCTTTTTAAGTAAACGTTTTATAAAGTAAAAGATTACTTTTTATTATGCAGGGTATTCCAAAAGTAATTTTTGTGTTAATTTTTGTGAAATCAAAACTTTTAAAAATCCCTCAAGTCTATTGAAGTTCGTCATGTTTAAAATGTGTTAAAAGTGTACTAATTTTTTTTATATAAATGTAACAGATGTTTCAAAATTTTCAGATTTTTCAATTTCAGTTTGCTCCACAAATTCTTCGCACATCTGCTCGATTTGAATAATCTTCTTCATGAAGAGAAAGCAGTAATTGAATATGATAAGGATTTTTTTCAATGGTGTTGAGTGAAAGACTTTGCGAACTGTTGTTTTGGGTATGTTGAGTCTTCCTAATCGAAATTACGGGATCATTATGGAACAATAGCTGAATTTGTTCAGTTTTATTAGAGTCTGTCCTTGGCCTCCTGCAGTTGCTTTGTCAGGTACGGATCTAGTTCTCTTAAATTTGTTCACAAGTTTACGCAGCGCTTTGTCTGCATATCCGAGTTTGTTAAATTTTCTGTGAAATTTCTTCCGTTCTTCTATATACGTTATTTAAGAATTCTGAAATGGAAGAAAAAATTTTGAATTTGGAGCTTTTAAAAATTTGGAGCTGTGCATTTAAAAATAAAATTTAGTAAACTTTTATTATATTTTAAACTTGATAAACATTAATAGATTCTAATTTTTTAAAAAGTACTCACTTTCACAAAAAATAGGTACTTACGCATTATATTATTTCATTCAAACAACCCGTTATCTGCTATAATCTGTTAGCAGCCAATTACGCAAAACAACGATTATGTTCTAGATTCAATTCCTTGAAAGGAAGTTGCTGTGGGAATTCTAGTACTCCATTTTTTTCGTGAGTGGAAAATCCAAGTATAAGATTCTATTCCAAATTTCTTCTCCACTGTGAATAGCTCTAATATGTTTTGCTATTATCCTTTGCCTAGACGTCTTTACATTGACAGATAAATTATTTAACGACTAACATGAAAATATACCTTTACAGCCTGCTTACTATGCAGTAATAAGGAATACAGGTAACTGTAGTTTTAAAAAATTGATTTTTACGAAAGATTTATATTAATATATTTTTTCTTAAACAAATTAGAGCCTAAGACTATTTTCGCTTTTATGAAAACAAAATGATAAGCCAAAGTATAGGTCTGTGTTTGCGTTAGGCTATGATTGAAGATGTATTTGTTTAGTCTAATACCGCAAAGCAGTGGGGCATGAGCTGCCTAAGCAAAAAGATGCCTTCACGAAGAATATTCTAAGGGAAACTGGCTCGTATTTATATTACGCATGTGGGAAAACATGAAAATATTTATATAGCCACTCGGTTGAACTACCAGTATTCAGTGGTCTAAACCACTTTGCCGTTGGGGAGTCAAATAAATGAGGTAAAGTATGCTCTGTTTGGGAAAGGGCTGGCATTATTAAAGTACATTTACAGAATGCTTTAACTGCATATGAAGAAATAAGTTGTTTTAAAAATCAGTCAGTCTAAAACGTCAAATGTAATGTAGTTTTCACATCAACCAGAGCAAATAACAATTCTCAGTTTTCGATACTGGGTCAAGAGCACTCAGGAAAATAACGGATACAAATGACGATAAGCTATTAATAATTGATATTCTCCTCTGTTCCACATTCCTTACTTGGATATCAAAGAAAGAAGAAAATATTTTTCCCTATTAACGCAGCATCTTTACCACCGTCATATAACGTAGATTTTAAGCTCTCTGTTATGTTCTGTGTAATGTACAGTAATATGTGAGTTCTGCTCTTAATTAAATAGTAAATGTTGTTTCCTTTTTAATGCGAATTTAAATGTATGTCAGACGATTTCCATATTGCACAAAATATGAGAAAAAGTCTGTTCCAATGCAATGTAAAGCAGCATTCTACAAAGCGTCTTTGTAGAAAGAAGCTGGGCCGTCCTTTTATGATTCAGAATATAGTTTAAGCTCCAGAATATTTCGCATTGACTTATGGATGAGAACGGCCGTCAATTTCAAGTCGACACGCTCAGCTGCGAACAAAACCAACAGGTAACGGTTTCGTAGCGTGGGAGGGATGCTCTGTTTTGGGGGTAAGTAAAACCCCTGGGTAGCAAGGGGAAGCAGCTGGTACTTTGCGATAAAAGGGTGTTTTTGAGCAGCCGAAACACCACCGGTCACTAGAAGTACCTCCCCCACTTTCTTTCGCAGAAAGGATCGTTAAGTGGTCCCATATCACATAAAATCCTCAAAAACAAGGAAAAAACGTTAAAACAGTCTGTCTCTTCCGGAACACTTATTTCGGGAATAATTATCCTTAAATCGTAAACGAGTAAATTAATGTTGTAATGTTTAATTCCTTTATTCTTTTCTAGATTACGGAGAAAATGATTTGCAAGACGCATGAAGTAATAAGATTATGGCTGAAGGCACTCATTTCCCGTCTTATAACTCTGTTAAGCCTTATTATATATTCGAATTCATTTGATCTTAAATTACTTGAATTAAAAGCAGGATTTCTCTATTATTTAATCCCTTCCCACTCCCAGCTATATGGTCACCGTAACAATCTAGGCTTTCAAAAAAAAAAGAGAATTAATATATATGTGTCGAATGTATGGTGTATTTTTATTTCTTATACCCTACCTCTATTTTCATAAAAATCTTAAGAAACGCATCAAAAACAAACAAATAATGTAATTACTTCTACTTCATATTCAGATAACTTTCTCTCCCAGTAAATGGAAGAATAGAGATGTATCTTCCATAAGCGATTATAAAAGTGGGAAAAGTTCTTTGTTATGCTTGAAGTTCTTATAACTGCATGCCTAATATCCTGCCTGAATACACCTAATATTTGTATATGTATTATGTAACATTTGAATTTTTTTATGTTTTATTATTGAATATAAATAATATCCCTTTTCATTTTTATTTAATAATATCGTTTTTGATTTTTATTGTTTTGTAATCGTGCATACATACTGTAATTTTTTTTACAATCACAACTCTATTACACTGAAACCATAAACAGGCTTTGCTACATTGACCATTTAAACTGAAAGAATTTACAGTATCATTTTTATTTCTTCTTTTCCCTTTCTTTTTAAGTGAAGTTATATAAGAAACATAAATAAATAACTTTATTCTAACATTATTAAATATCAAGCAAACCGCGGTAAGAGTATTACTGTCGAAATAACAAGTATTTTCTTGACAATATTGTTGCCATTAAAAATTTTATTAAAAAATTTATTGTAATTATTAATTGTAATTGATAAACACTATACTATTACTGCTGTCACGAAAGTTAAATATGCTGCGTGAATTAATCATCGATTTCTATAGCTGTTTTATTTATTTTTCCTTTTTAATAAAAAAAAAAGAATTGCAATAAATTTTATATATAGGGGCAGAGTTATCAATTAGCTTTTTTCGGAGCACAAAACAAAGAAATTCAGCAATGCTCTGACCGGGATTCGAACTTAAAAATTCACGAATGCCAGCCAGATGTTCGTCAAATTACACCATGAAGCCATGCGATAAGGAAGGAGAAAATTTCTTACATAGGAAGACAAAATAAAAGTACTTAGTTGCAAATGTACGAAAACTTTATAAAATATTATTTTACTTAGATTAGACGCAGCAAATTAGCAGTTGTCTACAGGTGGTGGGTGATGCTTTACATGCCACCTTTAGGCAAATACTACTACAGCCAGGATCTTTATAGTGACTTTGTCTGGAGACTTCCTGTGAATTTGTTGGGAAATATTACGGCTTTCTGAGATTATAAGAATTTAGAAAATCGGCAT
>KK116199.1:461934-526950 GCA_000611955.2 Stegodyphus mimosarum
AGCGCGTCGCGCAGCATCACCACAGGTCCGGGTTCGATCCTCGGGCTGGGCAAGGTTCACTCAGCCTTTCATCGCCTGAGGGGGGGTCGATAAAATGAGTACCAAGTTCGCTTATAAACTAAACACCGGGGTTCCTGCGACAGGCTGACTGCTTGTCCGAGCAAAGATGCACAAGCACCCCGGAGCCCGGGTCTAGAAAGCAGATACCAAGGCACTGCCGGCCGTGGCTTTCTAAAGTCTGTTTACAGTTTTTCTGGGAGGCGGGTAAAAAATAACAGTGTACAATCATAGCTCGATAGTACACTGCACTACTCTGCACTAATTAGAATGATAGCTTTTTGTTCTAATAAACGTCAGCATTTCAACGAAATGACATAAAAGAATTAAGTAAAAATATTAAAATAAGAAAAAATTAAATTTAAAAATACTAAAAACCGTGAAAATTTCAAAACACGTTGCAAAATATTGTAATTCTGACTGCCTTATTATTTGCAAAATTCATGCTTATTTTATGGATTTATACTTAAATTAAATTAAATAATTAGTAATAAAAATAAGTGTCTTTTGGAAAATTCCTGGCTTACGTATGGCAAAGCTTAGGAGGACTTAGGAAAAGGAAGGTCTTTATGGAAGATCTCCTAAGAAAAACTGAATTATGTTCAAGTTACACATGGGATGAACTACGAAAACCAATCACGTAGCCAGCTTATTTACCTGGGTTCGAGCTCGGGATGAGCTTCTAGTAGTCAGATTTCTTACTCAGTTTGTCGCTAGGACATATGTCTTAGATATTCGTAATTATACTGATGTATTCTCTTTTTTTATTTAAGCTGAAGAGTATTAATAATATAATTTAAAAATTTCCGAAGATCATTCAGGTTCGATTTTTCTCGTTATTGTTGTCCTGTTTTTGATTATCTTTATCAGAGCTCGCCAACTTTTCACATTGTGCACAATTTCTTTTTCATTTAAAATTTAATTTACTGGATCATCTTCATCCATTTCCATTTACAATTCAGTTTCCGTCAATGATACTTTTTCTTTGTCAACTTGATAGTCTATTTTGTGAAATCCCTAGCCTCACGCCCAACCATTTCAAGATCTATGCTTTCATTTCTAAAAAGTTTTTAGAAAAGTACCAGAATTTGAGTTTAATATCCCTTGCAAAAGCCGCAAAACTAAAAACATTGTAGAAATTCTAAATTCTTTGATGTATGCTGAAGTTTTTTGTATTGTGGCAGGCTTTTCAGCTTCTAAAATGTTATTTAAAATTTTTTTCTTGTAAAGTTGTTTAGCTGCGGAAATGAAGTCTTTACCCACTGGCTTCACCCTAATCGATCTTTACTTTTAAAGTTTAATTGTACAATAATTAAAACTCTTTCGGTGTTGTCCACATTGAGTAAAGATTAATAAAGTTCAAATTCAATACGGCTTACCATATTTCTAAAAACGAAAACCCATTATTTAGTCTGTAATATTTGCCCTGTAATAATCTTGTTTTGGAATATTATTATGTATCCTAAAAACACCCTTAATGTTTTCATATTTTTTTTCCTTCCAAAAGCTTCTCACTTTTGCACACTTTATTACTCCTTATGAAGAACTACGGTAATATATTCTCTTTTATCACTGTTACCGGCATATTCTCATTTATTCGACGTCTCATCTTCCATCTTTAATGCTGAGTTGAAGCACTCATCTTAACTGCCTATAATGAACTCCAAATTAAGCTCCGAATCAAATAATAATTATTTAACTGTTAAATTTATTAATAGTAATTTTACATAAACAATAGAATGACATTTTATACTTTTCTGGCTAATCATTTTCATAGCTCATAAAATTCAGAATAAGCACAGGGATTCCTAAACAGACTCGAGAGGTTTGAATCTGGATATTATGAACGATATCAATTATTAACTAACAGTTCTAAATTTAACCTGATCGGTGAATTCTATACATATGAGTTCAAAAGACCTTCTTTCATTAGATACAAGTTTTGGGATATTTAATAATCAAACTTTAAAAATATCTTGTAAAACCATATATATCCTTAAGAAAAGTAACTGAATGTATAAGGAATCAAAACAATCCTACCACCTTTCCTTCTGATGTAGTAGTCAAAATATCCAGCTAAAATTAGAAAGTTTAAGATTCGACTTCCGACATCGTAGATTTTTTCGAAAATGTTATAACGACTTTTGCGCTTCGCTATCATAAACTGAGCTCAACGTTAGAAGACTGTTTAATTAATAACCACGAAGTCTTTAAAGCCATAGAAAGTCAGGAGAAGGGGGCAAAGGACCCTTTATTAGCTCAAATAAAGTCCACAGACGACACCAATTAGTGCTTACAAAGCCAACACTTTTGGCTTAACTCAAAACGTAATGAAGAACTTAACGGGTTCAAAGTTAAATATCGCTCAAGCAGGCAGAACATGTACATCCAAATCTTACCCTTAAATACTAACTTCTTACCACCTCATTTGAAAACACGCGCATTAGTCAGTTTGCATTCTGGCAAGAAAGTGTGAGTTGAAAGCAAGAGCGATAAGAAAACTGCTTAAACATAAAATAAACTATTAAGTAAATTAAATAAATCCGCACAGTGTAACGGGTGATAATTGGTCAATTCATAGCTTTTGCCACTTCCTAGTCTCCTTTAAATGGCTAAAATGTAAGGAATTACAAGGAGAGGTATCTCCGCATACGTTCCAATACAGTCGGCGCATCCATCAAGCAACTTGAAAGTCTAGGATTCATTTTCCAGTGACGGCACATTAAATTTTTTAAGATCGTTCTTTGAAAAATTCTCGATGTCTCTACAAATGAAAAACGAAGCTTTGAAATATTTTCTTTCTTAAACTGTACAGAAACTGTAAAATTTATTAAATGCTTGGTGACCAAGAGGAAAAAAATAGTTGTTTTCTGACTTCGCTTATCATTAATTTATCTGTTTTCTTCCTTAAAAATTTAGGATAATTTTAATATTTCTCCCCATGAATTAACGAGGAAATTTTTGAAAATAATTAATTTACGAGAGTTAAAATAATAAAAATATGCTGTAAAACTACGAAAACAACTAGATATTTCATGAAACAAAAACTGTAGTTATTCTAAGAAAGCACTTGAGTTTAATTGTTTAGTGTAAAATAGACAAAAATTTTTTTAAAAAGGGCTTCTAAGTTAAATCGAGTAGGAAAACGTGGTACGAATCAATTTTTTACTGGTAAACCATTTAAAATTTTCAATTCCGTTTTATATAGTCTAAAATTATAAAATTCGTACTATTTAGTAATCAGTCTCTCTTTCTGTTAAAGGACCATCACTAATCCACTGCCACGTGCCACGTAGTAGTTTATTGCCCGTTTTGTTCCCCACCACTGATTTGATGATTGTATTATGGATAGAAATTCTTCGGTAAGCAAGATTTATTAATTTCCCGAAGTAAGTCGTCCTTGAAAGCCTTCGTTCTCAGACCGTTCTAAAGAAGCACCTAATCAAGTTCTGTTTTCGAATAGTGTTTGCTTAATTAGTGGACTGATTATGTTATTTGTTTCTTTTTTCGATGGGCACAGAATCGTCTTTTTTGAATTGTTCTTTTCTTTTCTGAAGAGGCTTTAAGAAAATTTGTCTTTCCCAAAATTCTTGAATGCTTTATTCCGAAATGCATCCTAAGACTCGCTGTTGAATTATTACAAAAATTCATTTAAAGATAGATTGTACAGAACTTAAGTCCTTAGGGGCTAATCTCTGATTCTGTAATGAAAGCTCCACGTCCTAATGTTTCGGTAAAGTAAAATCAAATCAAAAGGTTCAAAATTAGCCTTTATGTCTTCAGCTCAGAATTTACCAGCCTGTTTAAAAACAGGAAGTCTCAGCTGCTTGGGAGATTAACAGAAGCAGAGTAAAATTTAAGTAATTAAAATGGGAGCACATAGGACAAATTTGTGCCCATAAGTTTTGACTGAGGCCTTTGAATTACGCAAGAAAACATGGCTAGCAAAGACTAAAGCCAATTCGAGTAGGTTCCGAAGATGGGAGAAAACAGTAGCGAGACGGTCAGCAGTCGCTGCCAAACGTTCTCTCTTAAATATAAAGAACTCTCTTCTTATGTGCATTAGCTAATCTTTATCCTGGTGGGAACCGACGAAAATAAAATTGACAACAAAGGAATAAAAATGACAACAGAGGAAAAGAATAAGATAACTAGTTAATAAACATATACCCTTACATGGTAAAGACAGAACCGGCTAACAGCCGGTGTAACAAGCGCACCGGGAGGTGGAATATTTAAGAGTGGGAAGCGTTTTAAAATTTAGGGGAACACCTGGTTCCGCATTTAGGAAAAGCAGAAATTGTATTGGGAGGCACCAACCCTCTCAGTTTTCCTTTATAGATCGCATTTATTGTCCTGTTAGCGGCATCCAAAACGAATAAAAATTTAAATAGTGTGTATTATAAAGGTTATTATATTATTTGGATTTATATAAAAACTCAAGAAGACTCAAAAATGAAGAACACTCAAAAAAAAAAAAAAGATTTTCCCTAAAAAAATGACACATACAGCACATTAAAATATATTTTAATAAATATTAGGCTTTCTCAATTACGAGCTTTATAATGTAATCACAAGCAACATCTCACATAACCATTAAGCCCTTATAATGCCATTTGAGAAACACTGATGAACAATAATGATTATAAATACACTCACGTTTGTGAAAATTGCAACACCATGAAGGACTTACGCGAGTGAGCTGAAATTTTCAGGAAATGCAAAATAGCGCATGATATGCAAATGATTAGAATTGCAAATCCGTAGCGCATGCGTATGCTGAGCAGCGCCCTCTGAACGGCTGATGGATCCGAATAAATAGACGGCTGTAGCGAGGCGTGTATGGTTATCGGTGGTTATCTGCTAGTGGTAAACGTTAACTCAATCTGTACTTATGCCTCGTCGACGAAAGAGAGCGAGATTTGAACAACTTACAGAGTTTGAACGAGGGAGAATCATCGGCCTTCGTGAAGCTGGATTGTCGTATCGTGCAGTAGCCTCTCGTGTGCAGCGTAACAGCAGCACAGTGATGCGCGTTTGGAAGCAGTGGACGGACGAGTGTCGGACAACTCGGAAATCCGGGAGTGGACCCCGAAATGTGACGTCAGCTCGCGATGATAGACACCTGGTCCGCATGGCGCGGACGGACCGTACAGCTTCCTCTAGACAATTGGCAGCACTGTGGTCAATAGCTACAGGTGTTTCATTGTGTGCTTCATCAATTCGTAGACGTCTGCTGCAGTGTGGACTGCGCGCACGGACTCCTTTATACAGGATCCCCCTAACGCACGACCATCGCCGCCTGCGGCTACAATGGGCCAATCAGCATAGAGACTGGCGTGCTGATTGGCAGCATGTCGTGTTTTCTGACGAATCCCGCTTTAATTTGTGGTACCATGATGGCCGCATTCGTGTCAGACGCTATGCCGGTGAACGCCACCTTCCGGAGTGCATTATCGAACGCCACAGTGGACGAACACCCGGAGTTATGGTCTGGGGCGCCATAGCATATCATAGACGATCTCAATTGCTACGAATTGTGGGCAATCTGAACAGCAACCGGTATATCCGTGAAGTTCTACAGCCCGAAGCTGTTCCCTTCCTTCAAAGCTTGCCAGGCGCTGTATTTCAACAGGACAATGCCCGCCCTCATACTGCTCGGATTGTTAAATCCTTCTTTGCAGCGCAGCAGGTACAGCTTCTTCCTTGGCCTGCGTGTTCCCCGGATATGTCGCCAATTGAACATGTGTGGGATGTCATTGGTCGGCGTCTTGCTCGTGATCCTCGTCCTGTTGCGTCTGCAGACGAACTTTGGGTACGCGTACAAACGATATGGAATGCTCTTCCTCAGTCAGACATTCAAACTTTGTTTGACTCCATGCCACGTCGTGTAGCAGCACTTATTGCGGCGCGTGGTGGCCACACAAAATACTGATTCTGATCTCTTGTTTTTGTTTGTTTGCTTTGAACATTTAATCATTTATTTGTACCACTACCACTCAACTGTGTATTAAATTGCATTCAATTATGACGATTCCTTCTTGGTGTTGCAATTTTCACAAACGTGAGTGTACTTCTAATTATGCAGGACCTATCCAGATACATTCATTTAAACGTAAGCATTATTTGGACAATGAGAAATGTACTGCGTCGCCATTACAATCTTGTGTGAAATTCATCATGATAACCATCCATACTTTTATAATATGGCAACCCTGTCCTGATATACATCATCTTGCGTATGGGGATGGTTCAAAGCGTCACGTGCCCGCCGTCATTTTAAACGAGCTCTAGTCGTAAACAAAACTCTCGAGCTGCTGTCAGTAAACTGTACCGTCATTGCTCCCCCCTCCTCTATCCAAGCATTTTCCTCTTCTCGAAAGTTCCTCAAAAGTATATTCGCTGCTGCTTCAGATCCACTTTGCTCTTCAAGTGCCAACAATGAAGGGGGGACACCATCTTCAGCGATTCTGTCTGGCCTCCATTATTGCTAAACGCAGGCCATAGCTTTTGTCATAAATGGTCATTAATGATATTCTGCATGCTTAATCTGTTAATATATTTAATTTGTTGCTGTTTATTAGAATATTTAAGAATATTTAAACTTTCAGATTAAAAGTCTGAGGAATTTTGTAGCTCAGGGTAGTTCTGTATATTTTTGTATGGACTAATGCTATACTGACTTATAATACTCTCCATGAAAGACAATAAAATGAAGGTCATAATCACACAAGTATTATTAACAGATTTTTTGGGGGGGCGTATATATAGTTTTCTTTTGAGGCCCATACATGTTTTATGTGTAGTATAAGTAAAAAAGTAAAAATAAAATGGGAAATAAAATGTTTCTTTGAAAAGCAAAGGAATATTCTCTTGTCTTCTTCCTGTATCTTTTGAAAGCATTGATTAACACTAGTTTCGAAGCCAGCACAATGGTCATCATTTTTGTTATGTAATTTCTATCCAGTATCTGAGTTCTTCTTTCTTAAGGAATAAAACTTTTCCATAGAAACTATGTTGAACTTTGAAACTTTTACCTCCTTCTTCAAAATAGTGTGAAATGAAGGAGATTTGCGTTTGGAGAACTGGGACTCTAAAATAAAATATATCACTAGTTTAAATTATAAAAACTCAGTTCTGTAAGAGCCAGGCTTTCTCTTTTCCCTTTTGAGGAATTCAACAAAAGAATCATTTATTGACATCAAATAGGAAGAGAAGCAGGCCCATTTAAAACTTAAAATTAGGAAAACAGCCACCTTATATATGACATAGATTTTAAATAAAACTTTTGATTCCGAGAGCGATCAGACATAGCTGCCTCGTCTTCAGGGTAAAAAAATCATGCAATTTTGTTTAAAAGTCACTCCAGAATAAGGTTGCTATTTTTCTTAATTTTAAGCTACGTTCTTTGGTAATTTACCTTTAGTCAGAATTAAAATTTTACAAATTTTTATTTTTTCATACTTTCTTTTCTTTTACCAGTCAGAACAATCTGACAACTATGTTGGCGAAAAGTGTGCCAGAAAGCTACCTGCACTACTTTCTGGCATATTCTCATAAGGCAACATCAACATTTAACTTACACGTATTCCTTAATTAATGAATATCGTATTTGCAAAGAGGAATATGAGCGAGCTGAAAATGAATTCTAATAGAACATAATTAAGTAATTAGCATGTTTTTATTATGAGTTGTTAATTAATTTTTGTGGTTCCTACTCAAGAAAGTTTAAAAATATCAGAAGTACCTTAAAAGTATCTATTAATATAATTATTAAGAGGTAACAAAAAAAATAACATTACCATCTTAACTACGGATCTTTAAGTAGATCTGCGAAATTCTGAATAATGCCGATGTTGTTGCAAAGTGATACTTACACATGTTTAACCTAAAAAATAATAGGTGCTTTCAAAGTTTTACAGCAACTAGAGTTTTAATAGATAACTGAAAAGCTAACACATTTAGAAGAACATTTCCTGAAGTTTATCGCTTAGTTAGAAGTATTGTGGGTATGACACTACCTTAACATGAGAGATATCAATGCGATAGTAAAGTTCTTCTCAAACATGTCTGAACAAGCCCATGTCAGCAGCAGATGTGAGGAGCTGTGCAAAATCATCCAGACTTGTAGAAGTGAGAAGAGAAAAATTCGATTTGTATTTATCCCTAAAACAGCTTTTGTGCCGCATTAATAAAATTTGTTCTTGCATATTCAAGCACACAGAATGCTTTTTCGATGTGATGAGCGGCCATATTGCTCGAGTGATGTCAAAAGTCCTCAAATGATGTTGAACTTACGAAAGCTAACTCAATGAAGAAGTTTGTGAACCATTAAAGACTTTCTTTATAAAATGATACAAAGTGATTCCGGGTAAAAACTAACATTTTTTGCTTTTATCAGGGTGCAGAGACACTAGGTATTTTTGGAGACAGAAGACGTGAAAAATGAGCAAGGCCTCGCCGGGATTCGAACCACGGACATCTCGAAAACGCATCGAGCGTGCTGACCACTACACCACAAAGGCATGCTAAGAAGACCGGAGGAATATTTTATATACTTCCCCTTTTAAAGGGCGACTGGGGATTAGGGAACACAATCATCAAATCCTAGTGATGGAGAATCATCATCCACCACCTTTTTTAGTTCGGGCGCCACTGTAGAAGCATTGGGTTATTTCGAAGCAGGAGATGAGCAATGCCCTTGCCGGGACTCGAACCACCGACCTCTCAGTTACGCGTCGAGCGTGCTGCCCACTACACACTGTTTATTTTTTTTAGGCTGACCTTACATACATACATAAACATGATTGTTCATAAATTGCATGCCTGTACTTTACATGATATTATGAAAACGTTGAATAAAGTAATAACAATGAGCATAGTGCACTGCATTAAATACTTGCGATTAGTGCTTTTTTTTTCTCTCTCGAACGCATGAAAGAAAGAGATTTCCGCATTTTAGCGTAAAAGTTCACAGACGTTAGTTCACAGATGAAAAATGTTACTTCTTCTGCATAGCATCATATACAATTTCAAAGTATGAAAAAAAATTATACTTTTCAATCAAAGCATTGCATAAGCAATGAAACATCCATGAAATTACGCTGGCATGTTTTTGCGTATGCTAGATAGCTGCGCGAAGACTTGTAATATTTGAGCTGCCTTATTTTCTTCTGTTACTACCCATTCTCGCGTAGCGCGCGTCTGTAGTTTACGAGCAATTTTGTTCTTTCAGTTTCTGAATCATTTTTGGAATCGTGATCAATAATGAATAACTGAGACAGCTAACACTGATTCAACGGATACGGATATTAATTTCCCGCTGAAAGAAGTTATTTTAAAAAGCAGTTTTATTTAGGCAGAAACGGAAATAATTTAGGTTTTAAATAAAATCTAATTTGATATGCAAACATTTCATGCGAAGAAATTTCTTGAATCTGTTATCTGACTGTTAATTTTGGAGAAACTACAAAAGCTCGATCTTTTCCAGCGATCTCCAAGCAATTTTTTCACAGGACTCTGGCAGGAGATTAGAAATCTCCTCGTATCTACATAACCTCTCTTCTCTACTTACTAATGCACACAAATGAATCATGCTTAGAACCAATCCTTATCTTCCCTTCGATATAGTTCATATTCGAACGGTTAGATAGCGAACTTTCCTCCCTCCGTTCCCAATCTTTTGTCTAGTCTTACTGCTGCAAACAGGTTGTCCTGTTTGCATTTATTTGTTTGTGTTTACGGCTCTCACTCCCTCCCAACCCCCTTAACCATCTGCCGCTTATGCCTCAGCTTCATGGCAGTAAAAAGTAAATCGTAATGACAAATGGCCGCTCACCCTGCCATATTTACTCTGATGTGAGCAACAAAAAAGTGAAGACGTTAGATTTAGGACTTTCCAGTACATCCGGGAGGATATCATTGAACTTTGCTATGAAGAAAGTAGTTAAAGAAGCAGGTATTCAATATTTAAAACAAATTTAGAAATGTATTTCCAACAAATTTAGAATTATCATCATAAATGTTAAGTTTCATTGTTATTATTACCTTGCGGTATAGAATAAATTACACTCCATTTATAACAAATAAATGTCCTGCATTTAAATTTCGATATTTTAAACTAAATCATAAAACTTATTCTATTCATTACACCATGTTATTATTAGGTATTTAACCATAAGTAAAATTGCACGCCGAAAGGCATTATTTTGAGGGCGGTACTAAGTAAAAGCACATTTATTAATTTAGATGCTATAGCAATTACTAGTGAGACGACTGATGAGCACATTAAAGATACACATAAAGTATTTTCGCTTCTAAACGAAGCAGAACTAAAAGTAAATGCCTTAAAGAGCAAGTTCGTGAGTATAGAACTTCGCTATTTAGAATATAAAATATCGAAAAAAGGAATTGAAACTATTAATGTAATATATTAACTAATACTAAAAAATAATAGTTATGAAACATCCTTCACCAAATACTGCAAAGAAGTTATCTTCATTCTTAGGCTTGCGCTCAAATTATGAGACTTTCATTAAAGATTTCGCTAAAATAACTGAGCCCTTGTTACTTGTTACAATTAAAAGGAAGAAAAGTTTACTCGGTCAGCCGAGGTAAACAGTGCTTTCGAACAACTTAAAAGAGCATTAATTCCAGTGCCGATATTAAAATATCCTGAAGGCGATGAAAACTTGTAAATCTCTGCGGTGCGTCGGATTATGCAATGAGTGTCGTTTTAACTCGAAAAGGTGAACCGGTTTACATACATTAGTAAAACTCTTAATCCTATACAGAAAAATTATACGGCTATCGAAAAAGACACACAAGCAATTTTGTTAGCAGTGCAAAAAATAAGAGTACATTTTCGGCAAATTTCTCTTACAATTTATTCCGATCGTGTGGCTGGCGGTCGTTTATACTCAGGAAAGAATTTATCTCCAAGATTGATTAGGTGGGCCATTAAACTTCATGATTTCAGCTGATCACTAAATATACTCCTGGGAAAGAAAAAGTGCCGATCGAGGATTTATCAAGAATAAAATTGGGTGAAGAGGGGACCACAGTAAAATGTGTTACGATTACTGCCGAAAATCCTTTATTCGCTTTAAATTTTTGTTGCAGAATTACAAAGGGATCCCAAATTATAAATATTATTATAATAATTATATATATATTATAAAGTTCTAATAGTAAAATTATTATAATTGTTATATATATTATAAAATTATAATAGTCGAATTATAAAATTATCGACAATCTCTTATTTTATGCAAAAATTACTAATTAGAACAACGAATTCAGATCGTTAGTTTAAGCAGTTTACAAGAGTTGCATCATTCCCGAATTTCAGGGTACCTTAGGATAAGGGAAACAGTACAGCGAGTTCGCGAGGTGGTATAGTTTCTGCAGTTGCAAAAGCTTCTAAATGCATATGCCGTGCCACATTTGCCAGCTAGTTAACGATGTTAGTTATAGCCCGGGCATATACCTAAATAGTATAACAACTACGTTTCCAAATGAATTAGCCGCGATAGACTTATTAGGTCCATACCCAAGGAGTGAACTCAAAGAAAATATACATCATATACAAAATATACATAATATACATATATCTACTTCTTATCGTAGATCATTTTTCTAAGTGGGTAGAAATGGTCCCCCTAAGAGCCTCCGCTAAAATCGCTTCAGATTCTTGTCTAAATAAATATGTTTTAAAATATGGAGCTCTATTAAAAGTAATTTCGAATAACGGTAAACAGTTTATAAGTCAAATGTTTGAGGGACTTGAGCAGGGCTTGCAAAACGCTATTTAAAAATGGTACCTTACCAGCCGCAGTCAGATATGGCAGAGCGGGTAATTAAGAATATAGTTAAGATTATATTATACGTTGCTATGTGAAAAACTATCGTAAACGTTGGGATAATTGTATCAGTGAGTTAGCATTTGCTTTAAGGTAGGCTGAACATGACACGACCGCAAAGACTCCAGCAGAATTATTTCTGGGAAGAAAACTAATTACCCCACAGGAATTATTTTCTACTCAAAAGAGAACATCAGAATTTAAAATTGAAATACAGAAGATAATAGATGGAACCATAAAAAATTCGGACATTGCAAGAGAAAAGGACGGAAAAAGGCGAGAAGTTAATTGCAAGGGAGACAAAGTACTCAAGTTAATACATTCAGTATCATGTGCTGGGAAAGGTACAGTAGGGAAGTTTTGTCCATGGTTTGAAGGACCATATGTAACCCAAAAGATTCGGGAGACTATGATTTAATTAATAAATAGAAATGAGGAAGAAACAGTGGCAAACATTGATCAAGTCAAGCTCTATTTTGATAGAAATGAGATGAAAATGTTTAAATATGTTTTACAGGAAGCACAACAAGAAAAGACAGAACAAAAGAGGAATAACGGAAAAGTTCCATTGACGTCGAAAATATAAATTCCGGAAAAAAGGGACCAGGAACCGCAAGTAGGGAAGAAAATCCAAAAAATATTAAAATTGGGACCGGATACTAGTAGGAAGACGACACCAAGGGAGCAGCCGAAAGTTCAAGGATCCAGGAGTTCCTGCGAATGACCTACGCACAACCAAAGCAAAATTCTCTGGCAGAAGCACCCAGAGGAAAAATTCTAACACTGCAGAGGAGGCCGCAAAAGTACCAGTGATCAGGTCCGCTTAAGTTTCAGTTGAGAGGTTCGGCAGCAACTCCAAGTCCGAGACCATATCCCCAGTCTAAGCAACCTGGAGCCTGAGAATCTTCAAGGATGTCAAAAAATTAGAAGATTCAAGAAAAAAACTCAGAAGAGAAAATAGCAATTTCAACCATTTAATCCTTTTTTTTTAATTGCGGAATTGCTCGGATTATCCACAATTTCAATTTTGAAGTCATTCTCTTAGCTATCAGTAAAATTTGCTTTCAGTTTCAAAAGATTCGATCTTTGATTTTAATTCTTGTTAAATTTTAGCGGATCATGTCAGGATTTGACATATATCTACCAAACTGAGAAAGTGATGAAATGTCTCATCAGGGAATATGAATCATATGTTTGGAAGGAGAAATAAATAAATTTTTGATAGCTAATCACAACTGGATACTCAATCATAATTTTGACTTTCGATGCCCAAAAGTTATTCATACAGATTATTTAGTTAGCCTTTGAATTTTTTTACATTCACATAATTGTTCTTGTTTAACTAAATATAAGCTAGTAGAATTAAAATAATTTCAAACATTTTCAAATGTCTTAGTGTTTTTTTTTTTTTTCCTTTCATTATTATTTTCCTTGACAGATCATGTTACATTTGTTTTCTCTTTGCTTCTCTATTTCTTTCCATATAAAATCGTTTCGCACCTCGGACTGCTGAAATTTTCTTTCATCCTTCTAAAAGAAAGAGAGCTGTATATATGATTACTCTTGAAATTGATTTCAATGTCTATGCCAGAATAAGGTTGCTCTTCTGTCTAATTTTAAAATATATAGTCCCTTTAGCATTACATTAAGATAAAAAATATGGAACTTGTTCATAAGCCTTTTCGTTGTGTGTCTTGGAAACAATGAAAGAGCCTTTTGGCAGATAAATGCGGACATATTTCATTAAAATATTGTCGCTTTTTGTGTGTGTGCCTACACCTTATGTGTTATCACCTGAACCTGCAGTCGGTTAAATGTTTTACTGGCTAAACATCTAGTGGGCTAAATGCCCTGTCAGTTTAAATGTCCGTGTTGATTAAGTGTCCTGTCCGCTAAATGCCCATGTCCGCTAAATGTTCTCTCAGCTAAATGCCCGTGTCGGCTAAATGTACGTGTCGGCTAAATGTATGTGTCGACTAAACGCCCTGTCGCTTAAGTATCTAAGTGGTTGTCGACTAAGTTTACGGACCCTTAGCCAATCGTAGCGTTATATGAAATGTGTTGCTCTTACCTCTAAATACAATATTCTTATTTTCAAAGAAAGTATTGCCAATAAAAAAATTTTAAAGCATATAGTTCAATTTCTTTTTCATTTATGTAAATAGCTTACTTATGAGCTGTATTTCTTATATTTAGGAAAATTTTACCACAGTTTAAATGATCTGATGATGAAAGTGTGTTTTCTGTTTGGAAAAACCGAGTTGAAAAACGAAAAGATCTAAATTCTATTTTAAATTTGAAAGCATTTAGTTTTTACATGTTTCAGTATTTCTGAATTTCTATTTTCAGTAATTCTAATTTCTCAGTATTTCTATTTTGTATAACGTTTTATTATATTAGAAACTAATAATAAACGTAAATTTGATCAGCTTAACTATAAAAAAACTTTTCTTTCATTATCGCGAATTATATTATTATTGCATAAACATTTGCATTTAGTGAAACGTAACACTTACTATGAGCTTGCAGTTTTGGAGAATCTCAAAACATTCCTACAGCTTTGATTATCAGCCTTTGTCTTTCCGACATTTCACTCAAGGCATCATCTTAAGCCTCAAATTATTTAACTTAGTGGGCAAAAATGGCGACTTTATGGCTCTACATTATGAATTTGTTGCTCTCTCGTGTCACAATAGCTACCTCTTCGCTGCGCGTGTGGTTCTTTTTAA
Source organism: Stegodyphus mimosarum (assembly GCA_000611955.2). Taxonomy (NCBI): domain Eukaryota; kingdom Metazoa; phylum Arthropoda; class Arachnida; order Araneae; family Eresidae; genus Stegodyphus; species Stegodyphus mimosarum. The sequence continues at coordinate 476,582 of KK116199.1, forward strand.
TAATAAGTATCTCTCTCTAGGTTACCGGGGGAGATTTTTTTCTTCACGGGGTACAGGAAGATCATTTTGATTATTCAGTTGAGGAGGAGAGCGTCCCGATGCAAAAGAAATCCATTGAGAAGTTTCGAGGGGGCGCACGAAATTTGAGGTTTTTTTTATGATCTGTAAAACCACGCGTTACCCACGCGACCTCTGTCCCCTGTTTTCCACGCACTAGAGAAACTATTTTCCTTCTCACGATTCACTGTTTTCCTCCAGAGCGATTCCACTCGAACTGCGTTGATTCTGAAAATATAGTAATTCATCTAAAGTACTCTGAAAATAAGGGATGATTCGTTCTTTAGATAGCAAATTCTATTATTTTCTTTCGTATTTGGAGCAGATAAATATCACGTACTTTAGTTAGTTTGAACAGAAGTAAAAAAAAAACGTCTTTTTTGAATCGGTATCTGTACGACATCTGGAGAAGTACTAAGACGAAAGAACTGCTCTAAGGTATCGTGGATAAAGGCAGTAGTAAAATTAATAAATCATACGGAACTAGTTGGCTTAAATTCAGTAGTTTTCTTGCAGGACAATCTTCAGAATCTGAGAAATCTTGGGAATTAGAATATAAATAGGCAACACAGTTTGATAGAGACTACTCTTCTAAAATTTTCGGTTACAATGAACATTATGTCGTAATTACAACAAAACAATGAAAATCTACGAACCTAAAAATGTAGGAAATAATTGTTGTGTTTAATAATAGTAATAATGTGTTTTATCTTAGATTAACATTTTTCTTCACTTTTTAAACATTTTATCTTTTTGACTTTCATATAAATCCTTTCTTTTTAAACTCCATTTGTATTTACTTCTCGACTATTGGTAAAATGTAATTTAATTCTCATAAATTCACCCAAGTATTCATTTTCGAATTTCTTTCGAGATTTAGTTTTTAGCCCAGAAGGGCAATTAATTTCATTTTAGCATTTTGCGTCGGTTCACTATAAATATCGGTTCGCTTTTCAAACTGTTGCCACCAAATATTAGAATCCTGTATTATATTTAAAGAAAATAATAATGAAGAATCTGCATATGTATGTTTCTCGTATTGTGATAAAACGACGGTACCTAGAATCATCAAATTTTGAATAACGTACGTTTCCACCCGAATATGGGCATCTTGAATTCCAAATTTGGTATTTGGAATTTATTTTATTATCTGTTTCATATTTTGTAAAACTTTAACGAATTTTTGATAACAATTTTAAAGCGAGCAATGGCAACACTGTACGGAAAAAAAAGCATTTTTATCTCCAGAACGCGAGATTGTGTATCGGAAATTCCAAAGATATGCTCATTTTTAAATTATATTGCTGTTGAACTCAGTTTTATGGTTTAAGTGATGAACGTGATATTTAATAAGTAAAGTAACTTACAAAACGTTATAAAATCGAAAAGCTTATAAACTTTTTTTTAATGGTTTGATTTGGTTTATTTGATTACGGTAAAGAACGCTAGGACAACCTAGCTTAAATGGAGGTATGCCTTCTTTGAGGATTTTCCAAGGGAACGTAACTTGTATCCACGTTACACATAAGCGAAACCACAAAACGAGCATGCAGTCAAATACATTCGTTTGGAATCGAACCCAGATTGAATTACCAATGTTCAGTGATTTTACCGCTATGCCGCTGGTAAATGCGTTTCTGTGAAATTAGTAACATAAAATCCATGGTTGCTGCTGCGCCCCGTGCTGGATGTTTACAATGTTCTTACAATGTTATATATAAAAAAATTAGAAAATTCAGAGTAAGTTTGAACAAAGCTTAATGCATCGCTTTAAGTTTTGAACAATTCTGCTTTAGGTTTTCTAAAACTATAAATTTCAGTCTTGAATTTTCGTTCCATATGTTACCTATATAAGCATTTTCATTTGCCATAAATTCTGAATACTTTTTGGAAAGTTGTATTATCACTTTGATATCAGAAATCAAAATTGTTTCCTGAAATTCTAATAATTTCATTACTAAATGAAATTACTCATCTTCTAGTTTTTATTTGGAAATCTGCTCTGATGCAAGTGCAAACATACATTTTCAATCAATAAATCGAATTATAGCTGATATGTCAATACCATTTTGTCGATCCAATGTTATTTCTTTCATAGGGTCACTTCAAACGACTTCATGTCACAAATATTGAGTTTTATTTCTCGTATTTTGACTTTTACATACTGATGAGCATTCATAGTTTGTTAAATCCCTTTTTGTAGATATTTGCATAAGTAAAGTAAGCTAGTCTAATACATCTATCAGAGCAAATACTGGTCACCCGATATTGTAAATTAGTCAAACCTTTTCCCCAATATATACAAACTAGTAAGCCCTAACGAATCGCCCAAGGGAACACATGAAACTCGCCACGGTAAGAATTGCATGGGAATGAGAATGAGATAATTAAAAAATAGAGCATAAAGTTGTATATACATTTTCAGATAAGATTAAATGGAATTGAATATTAAATGAATAATATTAAATAAAGATTAAATGAAGGTGGATTCATTTTTTTATTGTTTAATTTTACGACATAACTCAAACTTTGCGCGAGTAAAATTAACAAAATCAACCTATGAAATTAATCAAAAACTTTACCCTACACAATGTTTCAGGTTCATTAAATATTAATAATCATTGATCATCTGATAAATTGATGATAAGATTAAATGAATTAATTCTATGCTACACATATTTTTTCTCTTCACTTTTGTAACATAAGATGCAGTCATTGCATATGCTGTGATTTTTACAATACTCAATTCGTAATTGTACTCAATACGTAATTCATATCGTAATGTTTTTCTAAAGCATCAACTGCGAAACAACTGGGTAACCATCTAAATTCATTTAGTGGTTTAAGTAATAAACATTATGCTGTGATACTTGAGGTAATTCTTCAATATTTTTCTTTTTGATGAAACTGATGAAATGAAGTGAAAAATTTTTTAACACATTTCCTGTATCCATAATCTCTACATATAATAAAACAAAGAGTCTGTGCGTGTGTGTGTGTGTGTCTTTCGCTCGTGTTGCGAGTAAGCTAATAGACCCAGGGCCACGAAATTTGGTACATAGGTGTATCTACACAAGAGCCAGTGCACCTCGAAGCGATTTTTTCGAAATTAGAATTTTTTTTATTTTATGTTTTGTGACCAAATCGCGTCATTTTGAGACATAATGGGCTACAGGAAAACGAGATTTCACTCTATACATTTCATTTTTACATCGTCGTGAAGCGTAGACACTTAGCTATTTTACGAACTTAAAATAAATTTCGTATTTTAATAAATCGATTAAATACGAATTTATTTAGGAAGGTGAACTTAACACCTTTTCAGTGGAATTTTTTTAAAAAAACTTATTTTAAAAAATGTGCTGTTTATTTTCCTTTGATTTTTAGACACGTTGAACTTGAATCCTTTCGACTCCTTTTAAAAAAGAATTTTAGAAAAATAATAATATTTTGTATTTTTTAAAAAATTTTTAAATGAAGCTTCCGGATACACTTCTCACATCTCAGATATTTTAAAATGTAGTACAATGTACAAAATGTAGTAAATGTACAATTTTCCTTTCTTATTGTTGTTGATAGATTTTTGATGAAACTGCATCATTTTGAATAGTTTCATTCTTTTAAAAATTTCGGATTGGCAACAATCTTTAATCGTATTTCTTATGTTACTGTTTTTAAGAGACTGAAAAGTTTAAGAAATTAAAAAGTTGTTTCTTTTTGCAACGGTAAATTGTTTAATTACTTTGTTAGGATAATTAACATTTGTATTAAGGGATATTGCTTATTTCATTGTAATATTTTATATTTTTCTGGTACCTTTAAAAGCCAGACGAAGGCTGGCTGCATAGCGGCTTGTAATAGATATAATTTTCCCCGAATTGTTTAATCCTAAATCTTCCCATGTACTACACAATTTTGTTCACATACTAGGCAGTTAACTGATATATTTCTCTTTTGAGAATTGCAGCTAACTCTATTTTTTTCCCAAGTAACACCAACTCCATCAACAAACATTGCCATCGCGAACAGTGCCATTTTTTGAATATTCAAATTGTTTTCATTGTAAAATTAATTAATTTTTTTCTTCAATCAATATACTCTTGCAATTTTTCAGTTTCACTTTATACCTCAAAATACAGCTTTGTATACAATTTCATTATCAACACGATATTTAAAATACAAAATTAGCAGTTTTTGCACAGAAATATCAATGCTTTCATCTAAACAAATATGAAAACTAGTATTTTTTCACTTCATTAAATACGTTTTTAATATGGGTAGAATTTATGCATTCAACAAATACGAGCGCGAAATTTTGCTTCTCCAGTTTTAAGGTAATTTAATAAACTTTTCCAAATGTAGATCAATATCAAGAACAGAATGAATTAACTCACTGATTTTTATTGCCAATATCACGTTTTCAATTAAAATCTTCACTAAATCATAAGCAAGTTTTCTAAATTTTTTGTTTTCCCTTATTAAACGAACGTTCTTCAGAAGTTTTCATTAGAATTTCTTAACTCCACCTTTTTTCAAACTTTTCAGTTTGTTTACTGTATGGGATTTTTGAATTAAAAGCCGTCCTAAATAACTCAATTTCCATAAATCCCACCTTTTTCTCTTATCATATTCTCCCGGAGATATTGCTTCTGCAAAAAAGTTCATAGAACATTTCCAGTTTCTTCATCAAATTGAAAAATTTAATTTAATTTTATAGATTCTTTTTCATCTGAAGATGGTGTATCAGTTTCTATTAATATCGAAAGACCTTCTTTTTTAAATGATATGTAAGCCTTTTTTACTGGAAATATTTGTGTTTTTAGATTCTTCGTTTAGACCTTTTTATCTGAATATTTAAGGTAGAATTATCAGTATAATTATTATTACAATATAATTTCATGCATTATAATTTATAATATAATACATCATATACAATTATAATATAATACAATATAATTTCATGTTTTATAATTTTAAGACTAATAATAAATACAAGTACCGTGAACTTAATAGTCAGATATTTAAAAAAATCAGAGTAATGCCCGTGCAATATTTGTACGCGTTGTTGATTAACTTGTAAATGACTCATATATATCCAAGGCTAGTAATCATTATGATGATTACTAGGATCTGAACAAGTGTATCTGTTTCGGAATATTTTTCATAATTGCGTTTGCTTATATCGTATGTGCAGTGCTGCTCATAGCTCTGTTGTTTGATCCATCAGTGGAATGCGTAGTCGTTTTTGATAATCTATGTGTGTAGTGTCCTAATATGAGTCGACTCTGCCTTCTTTGTCGTGAACATCATTTGTGTACAAATGCACTTTATATAGTTTATTATGTTATTTATTATTATATCTTATAACGTTTGCTGCATATTTACAGTAGCTGATTATAAGGCAAGTGAACCATAAACTAAACATAAAAGAATTTGAAAAGTAGTGTTGGCACAGTCCAAGAGATCGATTAAACAGAAATGTGCGTTGACATTAGCATTTATATGAGAAAATTTCCGCTGCTTAAAACTGACGATGTTTTTCACAGTTGTTGCTAAATGGTCTAGAAAACTTAACACTTCTTTATGTAGAATTACTCTATATATTTAATTTAGTTTGAAAAAAAAACTAAGAAACTATAACTAAGAAGAGAGAAAGTTTACCAGGCATTCCAAAGATTTTGGTAAATTTATTGTATTAGATAAAATAACATATTATCATAGTTAGCAAATGGCAGCTTTCAACTGATGCATTTTAAGTTGCATTAAATTGAGCAAAAGAGATAGGTGCACGGAAACAAATATTAAGAACTAAATGGAAAAGATTAATTCATCAGTTAGAGTCAATTATATTATATTTCTGAGGATTTCTCCCTTCCTCTCTTTAACATATCTTTGCGGTGCAGTTGGAAGCATATCCGGCTGGTAATCGGAAGGTCCGAAGTTTGAATCCGAGGGAGGCTATTGGTCACTTTACCCATTTCCTGCTCCGAAATAAACCTGATGACTCTACATAATTGCTTAAACTAGTCCAACAGTTACAAATCCTCCAAGCTATCGTTCAAAATTGGGAAAGCATTTAAAGCATACAGGTTTTCTGCGTGCTTTGTGTTGAATAAGTAATCCGAGTGTTTCTTTTCTTGCCGACCATCCTAGTTGTTTAAAACCTTCAAGCACTCTACTAAGCTATGATATTTTTTTTTGTTTTTTCTTAGAAGACGGAATGGAGCAATATGAAACGAAAGCCAAAGCATTACTTAAAGTGTTCCAAACTGTAATTAAGCTCATTTCAGGATGTGATTCGGAAGCAAAAAGGACGCTCCACCGGAGGAACCACGGCGATCAATATTTTCAATAATCCTTGCAGCTTTGTTTCTTTGGGGAAGAAGGGTGTACATTAACTTTTGTTGAGAACATTCTTTCAGGGGAGGTATCGTTATGGTTACCATGGAAACAGGAGGAGAAGATAACTCGGAACGTGGAGTTTCCGTGCGGTGATAAAAGAATCAAATCGATATCTGGTTGTAAAAGAAGAAAATACGCTTCAATTTTCATGCAGCTTTTATTATTTACTTCTTGGTTATATTTTGAGGAAGATCTTATGAATACGGTCTAGATTTTACTGATGATATTTTTACATTTTACTAAAACTATGTATAAACTGCTCAAACGCATACCTAAAATGCATATCATAACACGCAGCTGAACTCAATTTTGGGAAGCAATATTTACAAAAGTGGACATATGATCTGTATGAAGTTTCTTCAAGAAAGCGGTATGCATAAATCTGTGATACATAAAATATACGTCAATAAAAAGGACTAAAAACTGCGTTTGTTCAAATTTAAGAATGAATTACAGAGACCGGTTAAAGATTTGTTGTGTTCTAAAAACAACGAAACGACTCTCTTGTAGACGTTATCTATTATAATCATTGGTTATTTGTGTGATTTAGGTATCATTTAAGAATTCATAAAGTATTTTTATTGACTTCTATTTAAGTGCTAGCTCTTTGAGGTCTACATTCATTATTCGTTAACTATTCGGTATAGAGATGGTTTCCAAAGTTGCTCTCCTATTTTAAAGACAGCGTGATTAAATAGCGCATGTCGAAGGAGCCCTCTTAGTCATGATAAAATCCGTACATTTGTTTTATCGACTGAAATGAATAATTAAAGGAAAATAGATGTCCACGCTTGAACTAGTTCTTAGTGAACGAACTTAACTTTCTCCTTCTTACTGTTACATTTTCATAAATGATTCTACAGTTCACTGATGAGATATCCTGTTGTAGTTAAGTTAGAGAATCTGGTTAATTCTGTTGATCAAATGTGGCTTAATATTCCGCAAAATAAAAGTTTCGTTCGCATTGTGAACTGATAAGCAAGGAGTGCCAAATTTAAATGCAGTTTCCATCAGTTACTCATTATTTCCATATTCCGTGAAAACGTATACTGCATTTATTAGTCACTTAATACACTTATTACGCTTCCACATCTGAAAGACTCTTTCTTGCTATTTTATTTTCATTTCGTTCACATCAACTCGAGATCCAAGTCAAATTTGAGCACGAATATCGAGCTTAAAATCTTAACTCTTAAAATAATTTTAATGGTATGGAAGATAAATGAAATAACCAACACGTCATTAGCTTTTTATTAATTTTCCATGGTTATATTGCTTTTCAGTAAATCGTTTAAAACGATCAATATTTCTCTGTTTATTTTGCAAGAGATATTATTAATACTTGTACTTTAACAACGCATACTATGCATATGTGCTTCATTATCTCTTTTTAAATCTCCAGCAATAAAAATAAATCTTTAGGGATAATTTCAAAATTATGAAGCAGAATAAATCTTGGTTGGTTCTTCTCGAATACGCGCCGAGTGTGCTGACCATTACACAACGAAGACATGCTGAGAAGGCGGGAGAATACCTTATAAAGTCATCTCCTTTTAGTACAATATATCGCATGTCTAAAAAAGCAACTTTCGGAAGATGCACAAAACACAGCAGGTTTATAAGGGCTTTGTCAGTATCGAAGACATACACGTTCACAATCCTTCTTGTTTTCTACATTTCTTGGACAAACGACGTTTTGTAAGGGGCTAGGTACTGATTTAACCAGATATCTGTTTAATTTGGGAATAGAAAAATTTTTAATATACTAATACTTTAAACGAAAACTTAAACACGTCTGTAAATATACCTCTTACACTTACCTACATCACAACATGCCTCCCTCCAAAAAAACAGCGTTAATTCTTCATGGAAGAGATTCCGAAAGGTTACTCCAACTGTAAAGTCTTCAGTGTTTGCTAACCCGCTACTATGTTATTTTTATCTTTACCGTCATTTCATTTCTAATTTCGTTGGCTCCCACCGAGATGCAAGTAATTAACGCATATAAGAAAAGAATTTCTGAAGTTCGTAAAGAGCTTTCGGCAACAATCATGGACTTTGTCTATATTATTTATCCCCAGTTTAGGTTTGCTTGGACCAGCTTTAGCATTTTGCTAGCCGTGTTTGCTCACGTGATTAGAGAATCTGAAGAAAGCTTAGAGGAGGACTTTGCGAACATTATACCTTAATTTTACTTTGACATGTATATTCTGTGGACCCGCAAGCTGTAGCGAATAATTTTCCTAATTACATGACCAATATAAGTTTTTAAGTTATAATAAAAAATTTATTTTAAACCTGAGTTCGTATAGCCTTTTTTAGTTTATATAACTTTTATTACTTCCGAGTTCGTACTACTTACTTTAGTATAAAATAAGATTAAATATTTTTTAACAAAATAACTATAAAATAATTTCATAGAAAAAATTGGGGTGTCCTTGATAATTTTTTGAATATGCTGGTTCGTACCTTTGACAAGGCAATTCGATTATTCGATTTCGTTATTTGGGCGCCGGAGCTGTTATTATTCGTGTTATAAAATTGTAGACGAATTTTTTTAAACAGAATTATTAGATCTCTTGTTCCCATGAAACTGTTTAATAAATTATTTTTCTTCTCTTATTTCATTAATTATTTTATGAGTTTTAGATAAAAGTTCATTTCATTAATTAATTTATGTTTTAGATAAAAGTTCATTTCATAAAATCTTTTCCTATCTTATTTTATTTGCCTCTTTTTAGTCTCAGTGCTACTATCAAGTATATTATTCAGTCGAAAAATCGTTTTTAAACAACGGAAATTCATTCTTTTAATTCCAGCAATTCTGTTAAGTCAACTGATCGACAAAATCGCGAAAATTCCGAAAGTTCATCAAAAAAATCAGAAATTATGCTGAAAATTTCATATCGAATTCGTTCGGCAGTAAATTTCACGCTTATAAGTACCCCTTTTTATACTGAATTTCCCTTTTCGTTTGCTATTAAGGCACTCAAAGTTATTTCCCTCATAATAATTCATTAACATATTAACCTTTTTCACACTGACCGCACCCTATGGTATCTCGCGTTCAATAGGAATAAATCTATACCCGCCCACCGGATCGGACATGAACAATGACTGCCGAGTGGAATTAGTCGGTGTCGGTGTAACTGTCACAACAGTGTCGTGCTAAATGAGGTCACCTTATTCTTCGCGAATGCAATAATTGCAGAAACGGGAGTCCGAGCTTGTTTACCATCCAAGAGGAAAAAGGGGGATAGAAACCGTTATTGTGCTTTTACTGTGCCGTTATCATTGTGCTGCTGCGAATACGGCGTGTTTGTCTCCCCAACTCAATGAGTTATTTAGATGTATGGTTGGATAAACACGAATGAAATAAGAGTGTGTATATGCACGGCAGATTGTAGTGAATGGCAAGGAGGCAATCTGTCGATATCGATTCTGATATCGATGTAGAAATATGAGTTTGATTACAGTTTATGACGATTAATGAGAAGCACATTGTTTTCTGTCTGACGAAAGTTTACTTTAATTGCATTCTTCTTTTCCTATTTTTTACTCTTACCAGTATTCTGAATGAAAATTCACTCACAGCTCTTTTAGTATTTATATACGGATACTCGGACAGAAGACCACGGGCTTCATTTCTTTAAATATTAACACTAAACGTGTGTTTCCAATTAAAAAACTTTGTAAAATAATGCAAATAATTTTAAGACAGAAATTTTAACACCCCAGGTTTGACGGCTCTATAAATCTAAAATCTAATACTTCGAATGAAAAAAATTCTGTATTGTTAGGAGAAAAATTCATACGCACTTAATTTAACTGCAACAAATGATTTTTTCAAAGTCTATTAAACCATCAAACTTTCATATTTTCCCAGCAGTTTTAGATTAAAAATTTCGAAAGAAAAATTACTTGTTTTTGTGATTAATGGTACCGTAATATTAAAGCAGCAGTCTCTATTAAATCGATACTGTTACTATGAAATTGTTGATTAAATACACTCCTGTAAACTTTTCAAGAAGAATTGCGGAACTACTCTTTTCTACATCCGTAAGAAACAGAAATCAAACTTTATGCAATACTAGGAAGAAGAATACTAAAGTACACAGGATGGGCAGGAAATGATTTCATAGAATCATGTAGATCAATCAAAACAAGCAAGTGCTGCCAATGGGAGATCTACAGCTGTCGAGGTTCGGACCAGAAATCTTCCAGTGACTCTCTTATTGGCATGATCATCATACAAAATGTCAAACACAAATGTATTATTCACATTTATTTAATTAATGTTAAATAGTTAAAAAGATTTGGAAAACAAAAAAATCTTAAGACTAAAGAAAAAACAACTTACATCTAACAGACCAACATATTTAAAAAAAAAACTGATGTGGATGTCATGATTTCCTTGTACGGCCCATTAGATTATACATATTTTTTGCTATATTTCATTTATACTTATTTCCTCGAATTTCATTAGAGATATATTTCTCTTTCATTTGATTCAGTTCTGACTTTGCGGCAAGGAAAAATACATAAAATCTGAAACCAGCTTCATTAAAAATTGTTAAGTACAGAAAACATAAAACATCAAATACAGTTAAAAACAATTTAAAAACAATTTTTGCAATTAAAATTAGTCTTTCTGCGCTGAAATAAGCAATTCGACCAGTGAGCAAGAAGATAAATTTTTCGGCGAACAAAACTAAAATTTTACTTTTGGTCTCAATCAGCAAAAAGACATTGAAGTTGGTGCAGAAACTGACTCAATTCAATATTCTACTAAGAGTTTCAAATGTAAACAAATGCGGCTTCTTTATGGCTGATAGCACTTAAACAACTTTTAAATTGTTGATAATTCTACAATTACTGCATGCAGATTAACTAAAGGCATTAGAAACCTTCACCGGAACATAAGAACAGCATAATTCAATCACTTTTAAAGCAGAGAATGTACAATTTAGCAATATATGAGAAAAAAAACTGAGCTTACCGAGCCGGGTAACCGAGTAGGCATACATATATTGAAACTTTTGATGCTGCGATTATAACCGAAAAGAGAGGTGCACAACTGAATATTATAGTAGTCCGATATACAAAATTTACGCATTCTGGGGCTATTCATTTTTGAATTGTGCGAGATACAAACATACATACGTTCGTACAGACGTCACGAAAGAAAAAAACTCTTTCTTAATCCAGACGCCCATATTCGCAGCAGGATTACGTCATTCAAAATTCGACGGCCCTAGGTACCATCGTTTTATCACAATGCAAGAAACATACATACATTTATGCACATTCTTCATTATTTAATTTCTTTAAATATAATACAAAGCTGCAATATTTGGTGGCAACAGTTTGAAAAGTGAACCGACATTTAACGTTTCCGACGCAAAATCGCAAAACGAAAACAATAGTCCTTCAAAAAAAAAAAAAGTTTTTCGCAAACGATTTAGTATTTCTCATTCAATCAATTATTCAGATCTCACTTCGCGTTATCGTCCACCACATTTTAGTTTGGGCGCCACTTGTACAGTCATTTATAGGGTTTTTTTTTTAAAAAAAAGAGGAGACGTGGAAAAATGTGCACTCTCCTTGCCAGAACTCGAATCCTGGACTTCTTGAATACGTGTCAAGTATGCTTCCAATCACACCACGAAGGGATGCGGAGAGGAGGAAGAAAAGCCTTATAACCTAAATTATTGTTTCTTATAATAGTGAAAGCTTGAAATTTAATGTGTTTGTTAAAATTCAGCGTCCTGAGAATCTGAGAATAATGGAAATTTCAAATTTTCCTATATCTAAATTTTCGATTTCATGTAAACCTAATATATACATGAGTGTAATTTTCTAATTTCTTTTGCATGGTTCTATTAAATTCATACAAAAAAATTAATGTGTGTATTTTCTGTATTTGCAAAAGAGTTTTTAAAATTGTAGTTGTAAAACCTGTACTTGTAAAATATACATGAGAGTTATTATCTAAGATCTGGACGAAAACATTTAAATGATAGCTTAATTTCTAAAATCTTTGTATTGTCGACCATTTTTGAGTGAGCTTTCAGCCGAATTCTGTATGGAACGAAAGCAGTAATGATGACACAGTTAAACAGACAATAAATTCCATTAGCGAAAATAGGACGTGGGGATTTTATAAAGTATATAAAATAAAATAAAGTTTTTTTATTACATGAAGTAATTTAACTGGAAATAATTATTAATAAGACTTCTACGAAACTTTATACGGATTTTCTTTACTTGGCAAGTTCTGATCTCAACATTTTGACATAAAACTTTTCACATTTCGTGACACAAATTTGTCTTACAGTTGACAATTAGGATTTTCGTTGATTCGACAGTTAACTTGAGTTTGTTTAAATCACATGCTACCGGTAAGTATAATCTGCAAATAATAAAAAATACCTGGTGCTGTAGGTTAATAATAGTAACAAAATTCTACTTAAGCGCTATACTTCCAGGTAGATGTATAATAAGCTCTACGAACAGAAAGTCTTTTGAAATTACACATTTTTTTTTCTTTTTCTCTTGGCGATTTCGATCACATATTTCCAGAAGCGTAATTAAAACTATTGATGTAAAACTGATCCCATGCTAGAATAAAGTAATTTATAAGCATACTGAAAAATATTCATGGGAAACTACTAAATTACAATTTTAGTAGTTTCCTATGAATATAATTATTTTTGGATTGAAAATCCAAATTTTTACTGAAACCGACACGGCAATAAAAGTCCCTTTTCATTCAAAACGGAACGTTTAGCTTCTAAACTTGTAGAATCATTAGATTTATTTTGGAGTAGGAAACATGTGCATTGCTCTTCCTGAGCTTGGAACTGCGGATCTTTCGACTGCTGATCGTGCTTCCAGTTACACCATGAAGGCACACCATAAGAAGTGGGGAAATACCTTATAAACTGCACCTTTTTATTTTTAACCTTGTAAGGTTTATTATACGTTTTCTAACAGTTATTTTAAGTTTTGTATCTTTCCTATCTTATTCTAATTTCAGCTTACAATTTCCTGCCAGAATGTGAATTCAGAAACGCAGAGAATGCAAATGAGAATGAGTACTATTTAAGTCGTGACTTAACCGACTTTAAAAGAAAGAGTCTGATTTCCTGACTAGCGCGCGTTTGCCTTCTGGCCACATCTCTCTTAGCTGTTACTACGCTCGGCCATATCTAGGCTTCGCCGATTCGATTAATACTTAGGGGCCAACTAGTTAGATTCTGATAGCTTCGGCTATATTATTTAAGAGCTTTAGTTAACCTAGTTTTAGTTCAAATTATTAATATTTAAGTTCAAGCCCGATTGGTGGCTTTATTGTAAAGTTCCAAGCCGGAACTGATTGTAAATATATTGAATAATAAAGGGTTTAAAACCCTTCTCAAGTCTTAAATATTCTGTTCACACACTTAAGCGATTATTCGGTTGCCAAGTGTTCGTGGGCTTCCAAGTCAGAACTATAGATTTAAAGAGTTGAACCCTACAATTGGCGCCCGAAATTGTTCTTAACGAACTATGCCGTTGGGTAAAGAAGAATTCTCGTTGACCCCTCCAATCTTTCAGTTCTCACAAGCACAACCCAACCCGATGGAGGGATTTGGATTCATAGTAGAAACTATGAGAGCGGCAATGAAGCCAGCAGCAACATTCGACGGCCAAGGATCCGCAATGACCTTCCTGGAGCAGCTAGATCTATATTTTGCGTTATATCCTGTGAACCAGCCACAGAGAATAATCATCGCGACGACAAATTTAAAAGGTCAAGCCCTCAGCTGGTACAAGAATATTGGCAAAAATTTGTTGGGGGACCCAGGATCCGAAGCTTATACTTGGGAGAATTTTAAAAATTCGCTATTGAAAGCGTTTCCCGTCGTCAAAGACCGCGCGAAACTCGAATCAGAGTTGTATAGTAAATACCAAAGTAATAAGGACGACTTAACGGATTTTATCTTAGGGAAAATTCATATCGTCAAATTATTGTATGGGAAAAGACCCGACAATGAAATCATCGAGATAATTTTGCCGAGGTTGCTTCCGTCAATACAGGACTTTCTGAAAGTGAGAAATCCGCAAACGCTGCAAAAGCTATTTGAATTAGCTGTTAAATTTCGGATTAGGCGAACTGCGGAAAACGCGCGGGCGATGAATTCTATGCAGTATTCAAGGTTTCACAATCAAACGAAACCTCAAGTTCAGCAGATTTCCTATCGACAAGAGGGAAAGGTAAGGAAGCCGGATACAAGGAAAGCCGATCAGAACAAGGTATGCTGAAATAAAAAGCAATTGGAAAAAGAGGGCGAAAGAAAGGATTTAAACTAATCACGGTGACTAAAAAGAGGGTGACGTCACCGTGTGAGAAGGTAAATCCCTCAGAAATCAAGCTGAATACGATAATCGTACAAAATTTGGCCTTGGTCGAAATACAAATATTACTAAACGACATCCCGAAGACCGCCTTACTAGATACAGGGGCTCAATGCAGCTTCCTGTCGCAGGATTTTTTTAAAAAACATTTCGTCGATATAGACTAATCAAGACAGCAGGAGAACATGTGATTGCTGCCCAAGGCAATCAATGCATTTGCCTGGGAAAGGTGGGGCTGCATGTCCAAATAAAGAATGAAAAACAAAAAATAAATTTTCTAGTGGTAAAAAATCTTCTAACCGCAGTCATATTGGGGATTGATTTCTTGCGCGCAGCTAGCGCAAATATTAACTTTCACGATTCGACCTTACAGGTCAAGATGGACAAAATTCAAGATGAAAACGTTGCAGTCCCAGAAGTGAATCTAAGTCACCTTGAAAAAGGAGAAAGAGCAAAAATCCAGGAGCTGGTAAGAACATTTTCTAATTTATTTGTTGACAAACCTGGTTTCTGCTAGATTGTTTCCCATAGCATAGGTACTGGTAATGAGCCTCCAGTTCGATCTAAGCCATACAGGTATGACCGTGTGAAGGAAGACATTCTCGAGCAACACGTTAAGAAAATGCTCCAGGACAAAATAAGTACGCCAAGTACCAGCCCCTATGCTAGCCCTGTAGTTTTGTGTAGAACGAAGAATGGACTGCCAGCCACAGATTCGAACGCGTGGAGATTCGCCATTGATTATCGGAAGTTGAATAGCATAACGAAATAACTCACATATCCCCTCCCGAGAATAGATGAAATCATAAGAAAAATTCGTTCAACTAAATATATGACAATTTTAGACCTGACGTCAGGCTATTTTCAAATTGCAGTAAAACCTGAGGATGTAGAAAAAACAGCATTTATCACAAAATCAGGCGTGTATGTCGTTTTGAGAATGCCGTTTGGCTTAAGCGGAGCTCCGCCTACATTTCAAAAAGTTATGGATATTGTGTTAAGGCCAGTCTTGGGAAAAAGTACTGTCATTTATCTCGATGATATTATTGTAACAAGCGAAACCTTAGAGGAACACATTAAACATTTGGAGGAAGTGTTCACTTTATTACATGAAGCGGGTCTAAAAGTTAATCCTAAAAAGTGCAAGTTTGTCGCCGAGGAATTGAGGTACCTCGGCTATAAAAACTCGAAAAACCGTATAGAAACTGACAATTCAAAAATTTTAGCGATCAAAAGTTATCCACCGCCAAATACGGCTAAAAAGTTATCGTCCTTCTTGGGAATGTGTTCATATTATAGTGTTCATTAAAGATTTTGCTAAAATAGTTGAACCTCTGTTGGTGCTTAAACGAAAAAAGACTAGGTTCACATGGACAGAGGAGGCGAACACGGCGTTTGAAGAATTGAAACACGCCTTAATTAACGCCTCTGTTCTAAAATTCCTGGAAGGGGATCAAAATTTGAAAATATCAGCAGACGCTTCAGACTACGCAGTTAGCGCAGTTCTTTCGAAAAACGGGAAGCCAATAGCTTTCTTTAGCAAAACGCTTAACCAACTCAGAGAAATTATACGGCAACAGAGCGGAAAACTCTCTCAGTTCTTCTAGCGGTGCAAAAATTTCGGATGTTCTTTGGAAGTGCCCCAATAACTGTGTATTCAGATCACGCGGCAGTTGGTCGCCTATACTCCGGAAAAAATCTTTCACCTCGGCTCATACGTTGGACACTAAAACTACAAGAATTAAACTTAATCATAAAACACACGCCGGGAAAAGAAAATGTAGTTGCATACGCCCTGTCCCGTATTAAAATCGATGAAGACGGAAATACAATTAAATGTACGATGCTAACTGCAAAAATAATTGAATCACGGGCAACAATAATTGCAGAATTAAAAACGGACCCAGAGTTTAAAGACATTTATGCCTATCTGGAACATCCAGAGAACTTTCATCATGTACACTTAATGGCTATTCGCAATAGGGCAGCTCATTATGAAATTATAGATAAACTATTATTTTATACGAAAACTACCAACGATAATCAAGAATTGGGGCCGGTAGTCCCAACGAGTCTACGCTTAAGTATATTAGAGGAGCTGCATGACTCGAAATTAGGAGCCCATTTGGGTGTGAGGAAAACCCTACAAAAGGTCCGCGAAGCGGTATATTTTCCGCAGTTATACAAAGTTGTGACGGCGTATGTCAGGTCATATCACTTATGTCAATTAATTAACGACGTTAATTACAACCCGGCCGGGTACTTAAATAGCATAAAAACTACGTTCCCAAATGAATTGTTTGGCATTGATTTGCTTGGTCCCTACCCCAGAACAAACATTAATAAAAACCGATACTTGTTAACCATCGTGTACCATTTCTCAAAGTGGGTAGAAATAATTCCCCGTAAACGGGCTTCAGCAAAAATAGTAGTAGATTCATTTCTAAATAAATATAGTTTAAAATACGGGGCCCCAGTAAAAGTAATATCAGATAATGGTAGACAATTTGTAAGTAATTTATTTGAAAACCTGTGCACAGGCTTTCGCATACGCCATCTAAAAATGGTACCTTATAGACCGAAATCAAATATTGCAGAACGCATAAATAAAAATATAGTTAAAATTATTCGGGGATATGTGAAGAATTATCATGACCGTTGGAACAGCTGCGTCAATGAATTGGGATTTGCCTTAAGAACAGCGAAGCACAATACCACAAACAAAACCCCCGCAGAATTATTCTTAGGAAGAAAAATTTTAACGCCTCTGGATAAGCTATGTTTCGTTCAACAAAGACAGGAAGAATTTAAATTAAATGATATTCAAAAAATTATAAATGATGCAATCAAAAATTCGGATGCGGCTAGGTCAAAACAAGAGTTATACTACAATAAAAACAGACGTGAATTAAAATATACCACAGGACAGAAAGTCCTAAAACTAAAGCACTCGCTTTTATCGGCACCCGAAAATAGGGTGGCCAAATTTGAACCTAGGTTTGAGTGCCCTTTTATCATAGAGAAAATAAAATTTTCAACGGTTTATTTAAAAGCTGAAAATGGTCAACAGTCTATGGCGAACATTGACCAAATCAAGCCATATTATAGTCGCACGGATTTTCCAATCTTAAAAGATTTATTGCAGGTTCCTAAAACAGCACCAAGAGTTGTAATTACAGCAGCACCAAACAAAGATCTCTCAACAACAAAAAGAATGGCAGCTAATACTGAAGAACACATAGCGAAACGAAGAAACCTGCAACAAGAGCAAAACTCCGCCGGAACGAGAAGTACTAAAGACATGAAAGTTCCGCTTCAGCAAGAGCAAACCTCCGCCAGAACGAGGAGTAATAAATACACGAAAGTTCCCCTTGAACATGAGTCAGAGACTAAAAGACAATGAAAAAGTCTTCTGAAACAAAAGCAAAAACGGCAAACGAAAGAACCGATGCCAGAAGAAGATGCCAACCAGAAGCAAGATTCAAAAGAAAGCAACCAGATGAAATGAGGTCTATTCATTCCCAGGAACCAAGAAGGAGCAAGAGACTCTTCAGAGATCCAGAAGCAAGATTCAAAAGAAAGCAACCAGATGAAAGGAGGTCTATTCATTCCCAAGAACCAAGAAGGAGCAAGAGACTCTTCAAAGATCCAGAAGCAAGGTCGGCAAATTACATGACAAAGTGAAAATTGGATTTCCAAAATCCACAGCCCCCCCCCCGAAAAGCGTCCCGTTTCAACGTCCGAGGAATTAAAAGAAAAGAAGGTCCGGACCAGGATACCAGCCGCCCGCGAAGATTCAAGGTTCAAAGTTAAATATCGTCAACATTTCAAGACTTCTGCGAAAAAAGTATGCAGGAGTGTAGAAGCCAAAAAAAAAAAGATAAGTGAAAATTTTCTTGTTTGATAGTTTGTATTGAAAGTTCGATTTATGTCATGTGTTTAAAGTTGCGAAGTACTGTTCAATACGAGAATGTAATGGTAACTATCTATTAAATAGAAAAGAATTTAAATTCGCAAGTTGGCGAAAAATTTATTTTGTAAATACTTTTAGAATTCTCAAGTTGCGAGAAGCTAAATTCTGAATTGTTTAGTCGAAAGACTTCAATGGTGTTAATTTAAACTTTGTAGCCAAGCATTGTGAATTTGGTATAGCAACTATAACGAATGATGTAAAATGAATTTTAAAGCATTACGCGTTAAAATGTTCTATTGAATTTGAAATGCTAATGTTAACTTTTAAACTTTTGTAAAAGTTAAACGAATGTGTTTTGGTCAAGTATGAATGCAAATATCGTTCTGTAAAAGATGAATGGCATGAAAGTATAGATTGAATATGCTTAAAGTTAGGCTCTCCAGGCTTCACTTAAGAATTTTAAATTTAAGCTCTATTTTAGGACATTAGGTTTAGTTTTGTGGTTAAGGAGTTTTCTAAGGTCTGGTAAGTCGAGTTTATAACAAATCATAGCGATTGGATAGTGGTAGCTGGTCATCGCGGTAAACAACAGAAAAACCTCGTGTCACTCAGAACAATTTCTGGAGAGCATGGGGGAAGAACAATTTAGTTCGTGTGAATGAAAACGATTGAGGGCCAAACTAATTTCAACAAAGAGTATTGGTAACAAAATCGAATTTGTATGAAAGACATTACTAATACTTTTCCCTTCCAGATTAGTTGGGAGGACAAGACTGATCCTAGATGAAAAAGATAAAGTAGATGTGTGTAATCAAATGCAAATTATAAATCTGTTATATTTTTCTTAGTTAGTATAGCTCTAGAAATTGTTGTAAAGTTGGCCCTAATCAGGAATTTAATGGCGAAAGTCATTCCAAAGAAAAAGAAGAAGAATTTGCTAGAAGTTTAAAATTTCGATACTAAGGACTTCTAGTGCATAATTTAAACTCTTAAACAAAGTCGTTTAAGACCTTTATTTGGAAGTAGTTGTATTCTGGTGGGGAAAGATGTAAGGTTTATTATACGTTTTCTAACAGTTATTTTAAGTTTTGTATCTTTCCTATCTTATTCTAATTTCAGCTTACAATTTCCTGCCAGAATGTGAATTCAGAAACGCAGAGAATGCAAATGAGAATGTCGTGACTTAACCGACTTCAAAAGAGAGAGTCTGACTTCCTGACTAGCGTGCGTTTGCCTTCTGGCCACATCTCTCTTAGATGTTACTACGCTCGACCATATCTAGGCCCTCGCTAGGCTTCGCCGATTCAATTAATACTTGGGGGCCAACTAGTTAGATTTTGACAGCTTCGGCTATATTATTTAAGAGCTTTAGTTAACCTACTTTTTGTTCAAATTATTAATATTTAAGTTCAAGCCCGAGTGGTGGCTTTATTGTAAAGTTCCAAGCCGGAACTGATTGTAAATATATTGAATAATAAAGGGTTTTAAACCCTTCTCAAGTCTTAAGTATTCTGTTCACACACTTAAGCGATTATTCGCTTGTCAAGTGTTCGTGGGTTTCCGAGTCAGAACTATAGATTTAAAAAGTTGAACCCTACAACCTGGTTACCTTGCCAACATTATTTCGTTGATGGAATATTTCAGATTCAAATTTGAAAGAGCATGCAAAATTATCCAGTTTCCTATGCGCAAAAAGAAACAAAGAAGCATTAGCATGAGGTTTTAAGCAACTCACTTGGTTAAGAAACCAGTAAGCATCAGATTCTGTTCCTCGTTCGGAAGTAGCTACGAGCTTTACAAATAAAATCCATCACTCTCTTCGTATTATAATATTATTAGCCATGTTATTAGTTTAAGGATTTCAAAACGTTTTCTCCAATCATATCAATTATTTCTTTAAAGCAGACATCAACTTTCGGGCTTGTTCGCGTATCCGTTTAGACAAAAATATTGAGTTTTTGATCGGTGAAAATGCGTACTGTTAATCTGTTGAGCAGAAATTTGTACTGTTTTTCTTACTTCTTACATTCGAATGGAAGAAATTCGAAGTAGTCGAGATATGACAGGAATTAAAGCAGTATTATATAATTAATAAATACATGAAAACTAAGATTAAATACAGATTAAATACGTGAAATTACTTTTTGGCCGTTTCGAGTCTATGCAGTATCTCTCGAAAATAGATTAATAAGACTCACAGGTATTCAATCTGCGATTTCGTAGAGAATTGCTTTACATTGGAGACTTTTGTATCAAAGATAGATCCACTTCTCAAAATTTTCTTTAGAAATCAAGCTCCTTCATTTTCTAGAAAAGCCTGATAAGTTGATTAAGGCGTGCCCTTTCTTGGCTCGTAGAGTATCAGCGAAAGAATATTTTTTTTTTTATATTTCTAAACTTTAATGATGTATTCAACAATAATCAAATTATCTTGTAGAACTGCCTTTTGATGATCCTACCTATCTATTGTCTGATTTGACAAGATAAGCTGAATTGGAATATTCATTTCGAGCAATATTATGTGCATGTTGAGAGAAAGCACTCGAAATTAGATTCAAGGTCACGTTCCTATTCGTGTATGTGAATATGAGTGTAAGACAATCCCACTAATTGGAGACGTTCTGTACTAGATTAAAATATTCCTGTGGTTCCTTCGTCTAAAGGCCTGAGAGTTTCTTCAGACTATCAGCAAGTTATAAATCTGACTAAAATAAGATTTACTCGAATTGCTGGTTAAAATCAACAAACTATTTTTGTACTATCTTTTGATTTTTCCATCTAGAGAGTTAAATTGCAATTAAAAAAGGTCAATACTTGCCGACAGTAACTTTGAAAAATAAAAACATCTCCATGTAAATCGATGTACAAAGTATCAAAAGCTATGCTTCTATACATAAAAGTTACATTTCGTACAAAATATAAAAATTTATACTCAAAACCTGTACTTCGTGCAAAATATCAAAAGCTACACTTCTTAAAACTAAACACCTGGATTCAATCCCGGACTAGGATGGTAAGGGACTTGAATCAGTCTCGAAGAGCATAACCTTTATACAAGAAATTAGCCGGATCGGTCTGCGAATAATTACCAATGGAGCCCATGAATAATTTCTTCTTGATTCATAGCATTCTATGTTGAAGTTAACTTTCATCTGTACTTAAACTTCTTTGCGTTTGCATAACTATCTAATTTGTGACGTGAACTAAAGAATAAACATGATAGAACTTATAATAAATATCCCAGTGTTACGCTTCCCTGAATGAGACAGGAAAAGGAGGAATGCCATGCAAATGAAGTGTATCACTCTTGTGTGCCATTTCTTACTCGCATAATAAAAAATAAATTGAAGTTTTATACTAATAACTTATACATAACTACAGACTAATAATAAATTTTGATATCAGTTAATGAAAAAAGGTTTGATACTTCGGTAATTCAGTTAAAAACATTTCGTGCTAAAATTGCTTTTATCTGAAAATTTAAAAATTCATTCCACGTTTGTCATAAATAAGTTATTCCTATCAGTTTGTAGAGTCTATTAGGTTTTCGAAGCAATAAATAGGAAGACCAAGTGATGCCTTCTCTAGGTTTTGATCTCGGGATGTGCCGATGAGAGTCCAATGACGCCACGAAGGCATGTGGCAAAGAAGGAAAAAAATTCCTTGCAAAAGCAGTGCAGATTCTTATTTCGTACTTAGAATCAACTGATATAAAATTGAATTTTAATAGAAATCTTATGATATCAAACTTAAAATTGGGAGAGCCAGCAACATCGTTAACAGTTAGAAGAAATAAATGTAGCCTAGCTTTCGATTGTTAAACAAGAATGCTGTTTTCAGGTCACAAGCATATTCATTAAATCTTCTACAAGATTAAAGGTATTTATTTAGCGGCTAGAAAATCGAGCTTTCTTGCTTTTTCAAAAATCATATTGTATACAATGGATCATCTTTTAAAACTTCAAACCTTCCAGTACTTTTCCCCAAAGTTTTTTTATCGTATCTGTAAATTCTATTCTGTTGTTCACTTTCCTTCTAAAGCTTTCTCGAATCAGTTAATACAATGATATTTTCATAGTATATTTTATGATTCCACTCTTCAAGGTCTCCAGAATGGGTATCAATAAAAACGAAATTGCCAACCTGTGGATAACGGTGGAGTACTTGGGACTAAACGCCGATTCGATCCAGGTGGTTTCTCACTTTTCAACCGATTGGAACCCTAGAAAACATCCATTTAGAACCATCCATTATATCACTTCAGCAGCTCCCCTTCCTTCTCACCAGACTACAGACGGAACCAATAGGGGTTCCTCGGTAATCAACGACCCTTTCTTCCGATTCTACTCCCCTTGATTTCTGAAAGAATATTCCGGGTTGTATAAATTTACTTTTTCTTTCCTTTTTTAAATCTTTATCAAAGTAAAAGAATGATATTTTATTACGAAGAAGATGAAGAAGTAGAAGAAGATGAACAAAGAAAATTTATATGATGAAATATGATTCGAACATAATGTATCAAATAGGCTTTATTTATACACAGAGCACTTTAAGATCTAGAAGGAAAAAAAAGACACAAAGAAAGAGAGAGCAGGAAAAGAAAAAAAAAAGGAAAATCTAAAAGAATTCCAATCCAAGATCCGCCCCCAAGAATTTGTTAAGTTCTTTATATACTCTCGCTGAGCATTGCAGGTTACCATTCTGCTCTTGAATTCACTCCTACTAACACAATGTTTTTGATTTTTTAGCGTTATCATTAAACATTGCTTCCTTCGCACTTATTCTAGCACAACAGCGCTCTAGCACTCGAGCGGCCAGTCGTCTAAAAGAGTTATCAAAAAAAAGAAAAAAGTATGTAATGATTTTAATGGGTCCAGCTAGTAACATTTCATAAAAATGCTTAGCATTTCTACAGCGACATCTCATGGTTTAAATACCTTTTTATTTAAATCAATCACATTAAAAAATAGAAAAAGCATTTTTAAGAACTGCGCTTATTATTTTTTTTTTTTCAATCACGGCTCAGTTTGCTACTCAGTAACAGAAAAATCAAACCTGAAAGTTAAACATCTTACGCTTTACTGAATAGCTAAATGTTGGTGCGTGGAGATATTAAGTATTCTGTTTGAAGCAAAGGCAACACATCACTTTTAAAAAGCCGAATTAGGGGATTAAAATTAAGAGATAAATATTTTACATTTTGTCGAATGGCAACAGTTTGGCGAGCTAAAGATAAAAATACTTTATTTCGAATAGTATTGCCCTTTCTTGCTTTAAAATCGCTGAGTTTGTTAAATAAATATTCATTAAATTTATATAAAATATAAAATAAATCAAAAAAAAATTCGAAATTCACATTTGGTAATAGTAATTCTTGGTGACCATGCTCGGGTGGAGTACTACATGGATTAAAAATTCGATGGCTCCAGGTGCCTTCGTTTTTTTACAATGCGAGAAATTTTCATACGTACCTACATGTTCTTCAGCTTGTAAGGATTTTAAGTTCACTAACGTTTATTTTATTTTAAAACTTTACTATCATCTCTTATTTTCCACTTCCGGCCAGCATTATCTCGCGAATATGTTTATGCAAACTGTACTTGCTAACTCTTAAGTATTTAAGTTCTGGCTTTTTGGCAAGAGTAGAAGGAAGGAGAGAGAGCTCTCTCGCTACGAGGCTTCACGGGAGTTTGCCATCAGTTACTATCCGCCTTTAAGGCCAGAGGTTTTAATCCGCTTGAAAGTTAAAGACGTATTGTAGTTTCCCGCAGTTTGCGTACTATAGACGTAGTAATTTAAAAGGCCAGTCTTAGTGCTAGTCATCTGTGTAAAATATTAAAAGTTAGCTCTTATTTAAATTCTAGTTAGACAGTAGTCTTATATTCTTTTACGTTCACACCGCAAGTGGTTGGCTTTTGTATCCCGAAGTGTGGGAACGTCTGTAAAATCGATAATCAAATAAAGGGTGATTTTAACCCTTCTTACCTTTGTTGTATCTTCTACACACGCACGAACATAGCTTTTAGTAAGCTCCCTGTTCCTACTCAGGACTCCAGTTATGTTTGCAAATTCAACTAGAAGAAACAAGTAGTCCTGATAACCTTTCGTATTCGACTTCGTGCAGACGTCATGAAAAAAGCCTTCCGAATCCATTTTAAATCCATTTTACAAACCGTTTTGGAAAAAAGAGTCTTTTATTCTGTACATACGTACAGACGTTACGAAGAAACATTGTTAAATTGCATTCGATAAAGGTCAAAATGGATATTTTTATTGAAATATGATATCCAGAATTTTTGATGATTACAATACTTCTTTTGCTTCGTAAAAGGAAATAAAAATAACGCTGCAATCAGATTTTAATCTTTTAATCTAGGAAGTTTAACGAAGATTTTCAGAAAGACATCACTTAGGGAAAGCACATAAGTATTAAAAAAGAAAGGGTTTTGAATATATGTATTATTATTTTGAATATGCGCACATATGACAATGGGCCTTTTCACATTTGCACACCAGCGGCCAAGCGGTAAAGTCGGACTTTCGGTCTAAATCGGACTTTCTCTGAATAACTTAACTGATTTTGTTTCCATATTTCGGTTCTGCGAATCAAATTTTGACAAAGTGTGAAGTTTTGTTAAAATCGCAGGAATAGTTTTTAAACAATTAGCTCTCAAACTGTTAGCTCCTTCGTGTTAATCGAATTTAGTAAATATTTATTAATATCTCTTTTATTATTAGACTTACTTGATTCCTTCTTTCACAGTTCAAAATTTAGATTTAATCCAAATAAAATTCTCAGATATTTTCCGATTCATTTTATTAATTTGTATTTTCTAGTAATTTTTATTAATTTGTAAGGTTTATGCTAATTTTATTAACAGTTATTTTATATAGCCTTCCTATCTATTCTAGTTTCAGCTTACAATTTCCTACCAGAGTGTAATTTCAGAAATGCGGTTAATGCAAATGAGTAGAGAGTAGTATTTGAATCGATGTTTCATCGACTTAGTCTGAGTTTCTGACTAGCGCGCGTTTGCCTTTTGGCTACGTCTTTCTTAGCTTGCTACTCTCGGCCATACTTTAGGCCCTTGTTTGGCTTCGCCGACTTAATTAAGATTTAGGGGCCAACTACTTAGAATCTTGATAGCTTCGGCTATATCTTTCAGTTAGATTTAGTTAAGCTTAGTTAAGTTTAATTTCCTATTCATTTAAGTTCAAGCCCAAGTGGAGGCTTTGCTGTACGTTCCGAGTTAGGAACTGATTGTATTTATTCTGAGAAATAAAGGGTAGTTAACCCTTCTTAAGTTTTACGTATCTCTTAACACACTTAAGCGATTATTCGCTTATCAGTGTTTGTGGGGTTCCTAGGATTGAACCCTGAATTAAATAAGTAAAACCCCACAAAACTTTTGCAAAAAATTTTGAATTATAACCTATAAATTTTATCATCACCTTAAAGTAAATGCATTTCTAGTCATACCTGCAAAAAATTCAAGTTTCTTATTCACAATTTTTGAAGATATACGTGAATTTATGCAATGATGTGTTTTGAGATTTGGCATATTTTTTAGAAGGGATAGAAACGCCTAATGTAATTTACGCACTTTGTTAAAATTATTTGAAAGAACGAATAATGCAATTTTTTTACAGCTTGCGCTCAATTGGAAAAACGGAAAGGAAAATAGATTACTATAAATTACGTTTTTCGCCAAGTGAATTATTCTTCGCAAAAACTGAAAAAAGTGCTCCAAGGTAAATTATTTAAATTCTCGGTTCAGTTTTTCACCAGATTTTACAAAATGGAATATTCGGGCTTAATTTGAGTCGTAGGATGGAAATATGAAAAAAAATCGGTATGTCATTTCAGGAAAAGTCCGAATTTGTATGAAAATACCTATGTTACAACGCAATGCTAATCTAATATACAATACAGAACAATGCTATTTCTATGTCTAAATCTAATATATATTCTAAGTCACTGATTCTCGACATGAAAATTACAAGTTAAATTTCGTCAATGGCGCAGTAGAACGGGACATATAGAACTGTCCTCTTCCTCCTCTTTTTTTTTTTTTTTTTTTTGGATTTTTTTTTGTGTGTGTGTGTGTGTGTCTGTGTGCTAAGTGTACCTACGTATTATCCTGCAGAACGTAAAACAATCGCCAAACAACGCGATTCAGTTCAAATAATGGATAAGCGTAACGTAACAGCATACACTCATAACATCTGGATTTCGTCTGATGTAATTCAATCATCTTTTTGTTTTTATGAACAAGGATATAAATTATCGGTTATTGCTGTATTTTGTCTTGTATTTTGAAGGAACGTATTAAAATTTGGGAACTGCCTTCAACAGAATAGTATGCAGTGTATTCTTTTGAAAGTTATATGATCCTATAATAAAAAAAGAAGTCTGTTAATGAACATGATATGGTCGACAAAAAAATAATAGATTGGAACAATTATCTGCGGGAATATCGTGCTCATCGTTCTAAATAAAGAGACAAACAAAGAGAGAGACAAACAAAATAGTAGAAATAAACCAAAACCTTTTTACAAAAGCGCAAAAACGAAGGTGGTCGAATACTGATTGTTTAATTAAATAAAAGGGCGTCATCATTTTGGTAAAGTCAAACGAAATCCACAGGAATGATCGCCTCAGCTTTGGCGGGCGCCAACATTTATGATTCCACGGAAGCCAACTTTCACGGTCAACAGGGTGATAGGTAAGTACTCTAGTTTATATACACACACGCAGCAATAATAATAATAATAGTAACGTTTGTATTGTGACTTATCTCACTTGTCTCAAAGTAACATCAGAACAAGCCCACAAAATTCATCGTGGCAAGGAGAGCAAGACTGCGCCTGTCCTTGGCAAGAGCCTTGAGCACCATACTGGTGACAGTACGACTTCGCTCAGTTCCGCCCCCAATTTTGATATTCCCTACCACGAACCTCTCGAGAGGACTGTCAGCTCGCCATATTTTAGAGTGACCACATTCCGCAAAGACACTAAGTATTTACAAACATCCATGCTTTCTCCGGGATTCGAACTCGGGCCTTTTGGTACAGCAGTAGGCCTCCCTAACCAACTTACACAGTCTGGGCGGCTTAATAATAGTAATAAACTCTGTATACAGAATAACATAAATATAAGGAATATTCTTCATTACATTCTTTCGAATGCACCATCATCAATAATTAAACAAATTTCTTCGTATTTTTCTAGCAAAATGAAATCTTCTCGGGTCCCAGTTATAGAAGATTAGCCCAATTCATCATGCCAGTGTCTGTTCCTCGAAGATTTCGCAGACTCAAATTTATCGATTTGTGGGATGAAACTCTAGTCCCAAATTTCGTGTTATGCTGATAGAGTATCGTTATAAATTTTGCTGAATTGATGTAAGCTCGTTGCGAGCTCTTTTTTTTTGCACTTTGTGATATTCTCAATCTTAAAAAAAGTTAGGAATGTGTTTTTTTCTTGCAATACATCATCTTCAAAATTTGTCAGAAAGTTGCGTCTCAACAAATCTAGCATTTATTGCCATTTTTGTTAAATTTCTTTTTAATGTATATTACAATAAAGTTTTATCTCAACAAATTATTGTTTATTGCCAAATTTTTTAATTTCTTTTTAATGTATATGTTTTACCTTCGAATATTACAGCTGGATGACCACTTCTGGTTTCAATAAATCCAAGTTGCGATAAATTCACGATCGTGTTTTAAACCTAGAAGAAGGAAAATATTAAGAGACAAATTCAGATTAATCACCACACGATTGATAATAGAAATACATTTCATGCTAGCGTGCATCACTCTGAAATTAGTTCACAGCAGCTAGTATATTGATCAGAAGTCAATTGGCATTTATCACGTGATATTTATAATCTCTACAAACAATACTTTCGACAATGA
Organism: Stegodyphus mimosarum; assembly: GCA_000611955.2. Taxonomy (NCBI): domain Eukaryota; kingdom Metazoa; phylum Arthropoda; class Arachnida; order Araneae; family Eresidae; genus Stegodyphus; species Stegodyphus mimosarum. The sequence goes on from KK116199.1 coordinate 505,275, forward strand.
CTTTTAAAATGAAGGTGAATCTGGGAAATTGCTTTTCGTTACTAATTCTTTAGATATTTGTTATTCCTTTTTTTTGTAGAAATGCGTATTTATAATGTGTGCATAAATTTAAAATGCTTGTACAGATCTTTCTTTAATCAACAATTTTTTAGCGAAATAAATTCCGCTTATACCTATTAACTAAATTTTATTAATTAATTATCTTTTATCTATACGTCTACTTCTAATATACGGAGAATTTTATATATTGAAGTCACTTGCATGTAGGATTGGCTAACAAAGCTATAGGGCGCTTATGTTTGTTTGGCTTTTAAATTTTAAAGTAGTAAATACTTCTATTAACGTTGATAAAATTCTGCATTTTGCGATGATGGGCTTCTCAATAAACAGTGCAAGCAAAAGTTTCAGTTTTTTATGCTTCATTTCTACTTTTCTATCATCAGTTAGCTTTACCCTTGGTATGCATTATTTTTTAAAGGAAATACCAGGATTAAGGTAAATTTCGTGAATTCGATAGTTCGCAACTAATAAGATAAAAAGTCGATCCCAACTACTAATAAGTTGACAATGCCTTCAACAAAGCATCACTAGGAATATCTAAGCCTAGAAAGGTGTTATTCTATATGAGTTCATGAATAAGTCAACTACAACTGGTGCTTTAAGGAATAAAACAAATACCAATGGAATGTGAAAATACGTATTTTTCCCCCATACATGTATTAAAGAAGCTCTAGAGTTTCTATGGTACCGCCATGTTTTAAATGTCACAAAGCAAGCGAACATTCTGTTATACAATATCGTTCTGCAGTCGAGGTCACAAAGATGCCGTTACACGCTGAAGAACATTCTGCGTATACCTTTAAATTCAGTCTTTTAATTTATTAAAAGTACGAGGACGATCTTTATATCCTTTCAGGTAGCTCAAAAGAAAAATCCTTTCGTACTAACTTGAAGATAAAGTCAGATATGCCTAAATTAGTCGATCGAGGTGGCCAGCTGATATCTCGAAAATGCAGTATTAGAGCGAAATTCCGAAAGATTTCCATGGAGATCCTAGCTATGGATGCTTATCATTCGTTCTGAAGACATGACATGGCTTGAGGATGATCATGAATTCAGAAGGCGTGACAATGACTCAGAATCACCTGGATTGACATTTAACATTTATTCTAAGGCTTTTATTCTGACTGCATAACCGTGATCAGTCCATCATTCAGAATAATTGCATCGTTACCTCGTTTTCAAAGCAATACGACAGGATTATATTAATCTCCGAAGAGCATAAATTTCATACCATAGTATCGTTTTGGCAATCCAAAACTGAAATTGCTGTGCTTCTTGTAAAATTGTTTATTGATATCTATAATTCTTTGGCAGCAATAAAGTACTTAATGGACCCATGCTCCTTCTCAACTAAACTTTCTATTTTATGATCAGTGTGACGGCAACTACAGCAGAGCTATGCACGAAATGTTGTATCTCTATCCAGGATCAAAACAGTCAATTGTTTTTGATGAACCTTACAAAGAAAAGAATGGATATAGGTGAAAGATAATTTAATTTTTGATTAAAAAAGGTACTTTTATAATCAGAATTCTCATTATATAGTTTGATTATCTATATTAAAATTAATGTCAAATGTGCAATTTATTAAATATGAGAAAGAAGTATTTATTTTAAATTATTGTACAAAAAGTGTACATTGCATGACAAAATAATGAGATATATGGTACTTCCTCTTTTCCTTTCTATCACTTAATTTAAAATTTCAATGTTCATCTGTATCCTGGCATTTCAATATTATCTTTTTTAAACCAGAGTTCTTAATTGCATCTCCCATTGGCAAACTAGACTTCTTTTTGTTTTAAGAATTAAGCTCCGAAACAAAGGACGTCTTCAGTAATATTTCCAAGAGTTTAGAGAGGAATATTGCTTCAGAAGCTTTTCATGCTATTGATTGCCTTTAAATTTAGTTCTCAATTTTGTTGTCTAAATGAATAAAAATATGTTTCAGTATTACCTTTTAAAGATAATTTTCATTATGTTCCTTCTTTGTTCAGTAAGATCTAATGGTCATGCTACGGGTTCCGGTTTAACATATAAGGTGTTATTTCACTTAACTTAGCCTTCCAATGAACCCCTGCCATAAACTACACTGCTTAACTGCAGCTGCAAACTCGGTGACGCAAAAAGGGTGTTATTTACTTTCTCCCTCTCAGTTTGAATCAAAGGGATATATTTGGATTGGACCCCTTTTGAAGCTTGAAGCGTCTCGATTCACTTCCTGCACATATAAAAGGTTGCCGCAATCAATTTTCTTCGCCAACACTAGGAAGCCGTGTATTACTATTGAATTTTTACAGCACTCCAAATTTGATGAGTTTATATGTTGCTAAATTTTTTGCCTCAAAGCTAAATGATTTATGAGGTATAAAATGTATAATTTTGCTTTAAAATTAAAGGTTTTAAATAAGCTCTCAGAATATTAAATATAGCTTTTTAAAATAAAGATCATTATTTTTTTAAGGAAGGCATCGAAAAATACACACTTTTGCTATATAACGCAATTTATAGTAATTTTGCAGGCAATTTATACCCATTAATACACTTTCTATTAACAGGTAATAGATTTATATTCATTAAAACACTTCATATTAATGCATAACTTTGCCACTTTTTTAAACGTTTTGTTTTCAAATATGGTGTTTATATTTCTTATATTTTATTTCATAATCTTTATAAGCTATGCATTCAATGACTGGCAAAGTCAAATTTTAGAAAGAGAACAGAAATTTTTAATAAATGGCAATGCTTATGATTTAAAATAGATTTTGATGAAGTTAAACAGCCATTCGGAAGTTTTGCTACTACTTTCGATTATTTTAAATTCCTGCTTTTCTAAAATATGCTTTATTTCATTTCACTTTAAACCTATTAATTATGATCAAATTCTATTAAGTGAATATAAGAGATGTAAAATTTAAGTAAATCGCATCAGAAAAGTTTCGAAAGGGTATAGCTTGGCTGTTTCATCGAAAACAAAAATTGCCTTCTGCATTTTATGATGAAGTTGATAGAATAATAAATTAGAGGACATTATGCTTGCTTTAATAATAGATCTTATCTCTCAAGTAAGGGATCAGATGTTTTATTTTATTTATTTATTTACTTCTAAAAGTGCGTAACTGAAGGTCAGAAACATCCCTTCTCATAAGCACTGCGATGAAAAAGAAACGCAACTTTCGTTATATCCACCAGAAGAGAAAAATAGTAAAAACACAAAATCAATCAGCGGTTCACCAGAGAATATTTACTAAACAAAACACTTTTAAATGATGTTGAAATCTACAACTGGTGACCTCTGTTAATGAAAATAATAAAAAATCTAAAAAGGATTTACTGTGTTTACATTTTAAGAATTCATAATTCGAGAGTAATTTAAGACATTTATGTATTCATTTTTTCTCACATGTCTCCCTAATCGAAGTATTGCAAGCTGGAAATGAGCTTTAAATTTGTCTGTGAAAAAAAGAGATAATAATTTGAGTGACTGGAAATGAAAAAAGAAATAGGAATAAAAATTTTATTTGAGATAAAATTGCTGCCTTTGTTTAGAAGATTCCCCTAACCAAAATATATTTAATTCCAATAACTTTAAGAAATGGGAGATATTTTAACCATATTCTCTCTAAGTGAAGTACAGTGTTATGCTTAAAACTGCGACACTGTGGTAGAAACAGCTGATTGACTTAAGATTTAAATAGGTATGTATAAGACAGAAATAGAATCTGATAGGAGATGAAAGTATTAGTGCAGCTCATATACAAATAATAGGTACCTACAATCTGGTAGAGCAGGTACGATAATACCTACAATCAGGTGACAACAGGTTTTTCCTTGCGGAAATCATGTCTTCTTTCTTTTAGAGTAGTTTCTGCAAGGTACAGCAGCAAGTATCCGAATTTCATCACGGAGAAATAATCATGCACTATAGCTGCAAATTATCATATCTTCAAACTTTTGTCTGGGAACTGTAACAGGATTTTGAAATCGATGGATCCATTAAGGCAGGATTGTCATATTCAAGTTCACAACGACATGAATGCACCAATGGCCAAGAGAAGAGACATCTTTTCCAAATGGCCTATGTGGACCGCACAGTTACAGGAATCAGTCTAGCACGGAAAAAAGTGTGTTATGAACAGCAAGAAGTGTCTGCACGTTGTTTTGAGGATCTTGGATTACTTGCACTGCCACCATTGCTTTGCCAATCTTAAATAGTACAGCAAAAGCATTTGAGGATATAATGGTCCATCGAATGCTGCAACATGGAAGAAAGGAGGGCGTGACATCTTCGCAGACAAAACTCGTTTCTGCCTGAGATATCATAATGAGCACATGCGTTTATAGCGTCACTATGGATAGCTCTCATTTGAAGCTTGCCTCATACACCGTCATACTGGCTCAACTTTAGAAGTTACGATAAGCAGTGCAATTGGATAAGAGTTCCAGTCGAGTCTGATACGCATATCTGGCCTCTGACCAATCGACGTTACATTACAGACTTGCTAAGACTTGTATCGTATTGTCAGGAGCACCTTAGAATCCCTTTTTAACAGAATAATGCGCTAAGATGAACTATAACAGAAAAGTACAGTTGTCTGAACTGGAATATCCTAAGATATCGTCAAACATCTTCAACTCGCTGTATGGAAACGGTTATTTTGCTCATGATAGCCCCACTACATTCAAGACTTATATACTCTAACAGCATACTTGAAATTTTAATGATTTCGTTTTTGTATCATAAAGAATTCATAAAATGAACTTAGTTGTGTTAGCATTTGTTCTTGATGATACTACGATTTTAATGAACACCAGTGTATATTAATGTCGAATTTTGTTTTAATGAGAAATCAGATATTAATGTCAAATGTTTAATATTGTATTTTCAAATGCAGGGGGGAGGGGTAGACAAGAGTTCAGAAAGCTACACAAATGAGTGTAAAAAACTAAAAAGTCCAGGGCCTGTACTTCTGTTAAGACGGCCCTGGCAAAAGCCGATGAACAGAAAAAGTGGAAATTATTTTTCAATCTTAATATAACTTGAAATTTGCAAATGTTTTTCATGGATAATAAAAGCATTTCGATAACTCAGATGCAAACTGACTCATGTAAAGCTTTTAAGAAAAAGGAGGGTGATTTCCCAACTCCTGTTACATAACTTTATTATGTATGTAGATTTTTTTAATCACATGTGTTGATAGAATCGAAACGAGTCTCACAACGTCAAAACTTGGAAATTTGCTGAAAAATATTGGGTATAAATCAGTAACATGTAATGCCTATAAATTCAAAATCATGTGAAGATGCTTTTAATTTATCTGGCAGTATTTTAACTCGATTGACATCAGCCAAAAATTACTGAATTTGAAATAGCGATTCAGTAGAGAAAAATAATAAAAACGAACATAGAATAAATACGGAAACGTTTTATGAATGAATTTATGTTATTCAATTATAACGGTTTTGTATTTTTATAGTCTACCATTTAAGCAATACTGACTGACCTCTCTTTTTATTTTAATTTTAAGTATTTCTCTATTGTTTTAGCAAAATTTTTATAGTATTATAAAATATTACTAATGGCGGAAAAGCAATGCATGTATTAGACTTATTTCCATTGACTCGACTTAATATTAAATTTTACACAGTAAAAAATCGATCAATCTATCAATTAATTGAATAAAATTATATTTTTACCCTACTGAAATTTTAATCAAGTCCCATGAACTAATAACCTCAAAAATTTATAATGAAATGAAATTAGACATTCAGAATGTTCTCGAAAGCAGGTTAAAAGCTATAAATAACTTGCTTGTACGCGGAGTAGCAATGTATCTTGAGTTTATCGTGAAGAGTACCTTGAGTGTGTTAAATTCAGTACTAATTTGAGTTCAGAGATTAGCTTGAAAGCGACCAAACCGAGGCGGAGCTGTAGTGCTTTGCTGTGAAGCTGTCTTCACCGTTATAGCCTGCTAGCCTGAAGGCTATCAGGCTATAACGGTGCTAATTGTTCCAGCGTGTTTGTCAGAGTTTTTCGACGATTGTAACGTGTCTTTGGAACTGTCCTGTGCAAAACCGACAACTGACGAATAAATTGTGTTTTGATGCTTCTTCAAGTGTTCATCAATCACTTCAAATCTACGAACCAGTAGAACGCAATAATATTTTTCAATGAAATTTTAAAATGATATAAAATGTATATACGCACAAAATTTTTTGCTTAAAATTCAAAAACATAAAAAATAATTTTTAAAGTCCACTATCACCGTAAGATATTACTTAAAATATACAAAATTTGTTCGCGTTACAGATTGAACTGTATGTATTAGTACTGAGGTTTGTTATACTTCAGTATTAACCTTTACTTTTAAGTTTACTATACATATTTTAACGTATGTATTTGTTATTTATAATTATACATATTTATATACATAATTATATAAATTACATTACTTATATATATGTTAGGTATATATACATTTGTTATTTACATATATACTATTTTATATTTGTAATTATGCTATTTGTCATTTAAAGAATTATTTATTATATATTTGTTATTATGCTTATTCTTATTTTAAGAATAGTTTGTTTTACTGTTACATTATACTTGTATTTCAAAGAAATCAACAGAGAAAAAAATGCAAAATGAGAATGATAGAATCTGGGTGATGCGAATTTTTCCGCCATATGGTAACCCTTCCCGTAACATAAAATGCGTTATTTTATCCTTTCACTCGTGTGGCGCGTGTCAATACAGAAAAAAGGGAGGTCGAAACGTAAATGACAAAAATGAAGTCCGTCTTCGTGTATAGAGCTTTTACCCGAAGGGAAAGTCGGTTATTTTTTTGTATGAAGTGAGCGCAGCAGATGGCAGTTAGTGGCACTTTCCTTTTCCTAAGCAAATAAACAAGAAAACTGCTCTATAAACAGAAAGCAGCTTTGTTAGGTAAATTTTGATTTATTGTCAAACGTGCGCGTTTTTCCACTCTTGTGGGGATTCGATTTTACTTTTAGTTACTTTCTACTCCCACTCCCCATTTGTTTTCTTTTGCTTTCGATTTCTTACTTGATTAATGTGGTTTAAATTTTATTTCAGCAAGTACAGAAAAACTATACGCTTTACAAAGGAATTCCTATCATATCCTTTCATTTCCTATTTTCTTAAAATTTGATTCAGGTTTATCACAGAGTTAATTCTCATAAAGCTAAAATTTCAGAAGACTTTTGTAGATTGAGAATAAAGTTAAAACTAAAAGTAAAGTACGAGGAATAGCAAAAATCGCGAAAGGGAAATTAAACACGGGGAAAAAATAGAAAAGTCTAAAAGCCTTCAGATTTTATGTTACCCCAAAACACGCGTTTTTTCACTCCAAAGGGGCAATTTGTCCAGAAGGACTATTAATTTCGTTTTGGCATTTTGCGTTGATTCACTACAAGCGTTGTTACATTTTTCAGATTGTTGCCACCCAATATTATCGCCCTGTATTATATTTGAAGAAATTAAATAGTGAAGAATCTGCATAAATGCATTTATGTTTCTGGCATTGTAATAAAACAACAGCACCTAGAGCCATCAAATTTTGAATATTGAGCATTTCCACCCGACTGGAAGCCCAAATTTCTGGAGCATCTGGAAGCCCAAATTTGAAATCTGGAATTTGTTTATTATCGATTTCATATTTTGTAAAACTTTAACGAATGTTTGGTTAACAAACTCAAGGATTTCAAAGCGAGTAATGGCAACGTTGTACAGAAATTTTTTTTTTTATCTCTAGCGCGAGAGACTGTGTATCGGAAATTCTAAAGATATGCTCATATTAAAATTATTTTTCGATATTGCTCTTGAATTTTATGGTTTCAGTGCGAAAAACATATATTTAATAAATAAAGGTAAGACACAAAATGTTAAAAAACGCCCTTTTGGACGTAATTTAAAATCTGAAATCTTTCATATTTTTTTTTATTTAACACATACACGTTTTCATTGAACACTTGCACATATACACGTTTCGAAAGCATTTGGGCTAACGCCACATTAGGCTAAAAATATTTAAAAACAGCATATCTTTAGAATTTTCTATAGACAGTCTCATGCGCTGGAGACAAAAATATTTTATTCCGTACGGCATTGCCACTGCTCCCTTTAAAATTGTTGAGTTTGTTAATCCAAATTTCGTTTAAGTTTTACAAAATATGAAATACACAATAAAAAAAAATTCCGAATTCCAAATTCGGGCTTCCAGGTGCCCATGTTCGGGTTAAGGATTATGTTATTCAAAATTTGATGATTCTAGGTACATTTTTTTTCGCAATTGAAGAAACATACATACATTCATGGCGATAATATTTGGTAGCAGCAATTTGAAAAGTAATGCAACCGTTTATAATGATTCAAAGCAAAATGCCGCTTCGAGACTAATAGCCTTTCTGGGCTAAAAAGTGAGAGACGGGAAGTTCAGTTGATTCGTCTACCTTAATTTAACAGGTATATTGTCAATACATTTTTTTAGCCCAAACAGGGTTAGCCAAGAAGGGATATTAATTTCATTTTGGCATTTTGCGTTGGTTAACTATAAAAAGCTGAATCACTTTTCAAATTGTTGTCGCCAAATATTAGAGCCCTGCATTGTACTTAAAGAAATTAAATAACGAAGAATATGCATGAATGTATGTATGTTTCTCGCATTGTGAAAAAAACACGTAGAGACATCCAATTTTGAATAACGTAGTCCTCCACTCGAATATGGGCATCTGGAAGCCAAAACTTGTAATTTAAAATTTGTTTTATTATCTATTTAATAGTTTGTAAAACTTCTCGAATTTTTCATTAACAAACTCAACGATTTCAAAGCTTTCCATTAACATTAATATTGCATGCATCTTCAAGCACGGATATTTTATACGCGAGTTTTCTTTACATTTCTCACTGACATTATGTTAGTAGCGTCGTCAGGACTACTGTTCCTCCTAGTTGATTTTGCAAACATAAATGGAGTCTTGAATAAGATCAGGGAGCTTACTCAAAGCTATGTTCGTGTGTGCGTGGAACCGATAACACAACTAAGAAACGGTTAACTTTATTTCTTACAGCGTACAGGCGCTACCAAACTTCGGGATACAGAGGCTAATACTTTTGGTCTGAAACGTAGAAAATAAGACATAAACTAACTTAACTAAATAAGAACTAAGATGCTTTACAGAGAGTAGTAACGCGAAAATTGGTCCTTTAATACTGCGTATGTAGTGAGCAGAATGCAAAGACTACAATACATCTTCAAATATCTGCGAAAACTAAGTTCTGGCCTTAAAGGCAGGCATGAAAAGCATACACGTGGTAAAGGCAACGAGAAATCTCTCTCTTTTCTCTTCTTTCTTTTGGCTGAAAGCCATGTCTTAAATACTTCTACAGTTTGCTACTTCATTTGCATAGACAAAATCTATTCGTGCTTATTCTGGCCGGAAATGGAAAATAAGAGAACAAAACAAGGTTTAAAATAAAATAAACGTTAGTAAAACTTTAAATCCTAACAGCATTAACAGCGCAAAGACGTTAGAATGTCTAACGGTATTTTGCGTCGAATGACTGCATCACCTTCCAAATCCCATTTTGAACACCCCGTGAAAAGAAAAGCCCCTTTGGGCGTAATATAAAATGTGAAAGCTTTTAGATATAAATATATATTTTTTATTTTTTCGCCAAAGCGGCGTTAGCTCAGAAGGGCTGTTAGTCTCCAAACGGGATTTTGCGCTGAATCACTGTAAAAGGCTGAATCACTTGTCAGATTGTTGCCATAAAATATTATCGCCCTGTATTATATTTAAGGAAATTAAATGATGAGGCATCTGCATGAATATATATATACTTCTCGTATTGTGAAGAAACAACTGTACCTAGAGCTATTAAATTTTGAGCAACGTAGTCCTTCACTTGATGAACAAATTCAACGATTTCAAAGCGAGCAATGGCTATGCTTAAATTATTTTCACCGCGCGAGACTATCTATCGGAAAATCTGAAGATAAGCTGTTTTAGAATATTTTAGCCCAAAGAAACATTAGTCCAAATGCTTTCCAAACATGTGTGTGTGTAAAGGAAAAAAATGACCCTTTGGGTGTAATATAAAATTTTAAAGCTTTCAGATTTTATATGTTAGCCCAAAAGGGCGATATCTCAAATGGGCTATTAGTCTCGAAACGCAATTTTGTGTTGCCCACTCTAAACAGCGAATCGTTTTTCAAAGTGTTGCCACCAAATATTATCGCCTTGAATTATTTTTAAATAATGAAGAATCTGCATTAATGTACGTACATTTCTCGCATTGTGAAAAAACAGCAGTACCTAGAGCCATCAAATTTTGAATAACATAGTCCTCCACCCGAACCTATACACCTGGAAGCCCGAATTTCTAATTTTTATTTTATATTTTGTAAAACAATGAACTAATGAACTTTTGCTCAGCAGACACAACGATGTGAAAACAAGCAGTGGCAATCTCCAGGTCGCGAGACTCTCTATCGGAAATTCAAAAGATAAGCTGTTTTTAAATGTTTAGTGATTCTGTTATTGAACTTAATTTTATGTTGCGCTATATTTAATAAATAAAATTAACACAGAAAAAGTTAATAACAAAAAGACAAAAAAAAAACGTTTATTTTGCAAACAATTTTACTAACGAAACTGAACACTGATGTGTGTGATGAACTAAGAAAAGACTGAAAAAACAGAAAAATGTATGCCAACACTTAACACTGCATGGGGAATTCTACAGCCGGAATTCTGCATCGGGAATATGCTGCTTTTAAAACTTTTGTAATTTTGCTCTTGAATTGTATATGGCGTAAGTGCCAAGAAAATAATGCTTAATAATAAGGTTAAAAAGGCAAAAAGAAATGGTTAACAGGAGTGAGTGAAAAAGAAGACTTGTAGACTGTGAGCCCAATGAGAGTTAAACCTTAACAAATCCTTCTGGGCGATCGTTAAAATCTGAACCCTTTCAGATTTGTTTTTCGTGAGTCAGATTTTCGTTGCCAGTTTTGGGAAAAAGTTCAGTTCTCTGCACTCACATGAAACATCATTTCGAATGGAAAATAAATTAGTAAAAATCTCTAGAAATCAAAGTTTTAAAACTATCAAACTTACATTTCAGTTAATGATTGTTACTTTAGCCTTTATGACAGTAACCGCGTTGAGTAAATATTTTTTGACTAGTTCTTTCTTTTTTCACTTAAATAAATTTGAAATTAGTTTTTTTAACTAAATATTTATATGAAAATGCGCACTCATTTTTAAATTACATTATAACCTATAAATGTTACTTTGTATTCTTTTTCACATTAACCGGCTGTTCATTTTTTTTTTTGTCTAAGGTCTCGTTCAATTAAGAGCCGAATTATCGGAAATGTACTAAATAACACAACTGGTGGAGTAAACGACATTTTTCGTTCGGTCGATCCAAAAATGTTAGATGCGTCATATAAGTGTTTTACAACAGAAAGCATGCAAAAGATCTCAATCGAATTTCAATTAAATTAATTGCAAGAATATAAGAAATGATTAAAAATTATGTAACTGAAAATACAGTTCGACGAATTGAAACTCGCGACTAATTTCCAAGACAATTTCCAATAAGAAAATGTTTTATTTGCAGGTAAAAGCAAATTTGATGTTGATAAATAAGAAATAGTCTAAAAAGGGACTCATACTGTGAGTGTTATAAACAAGAAAGAACAACTAGCCATTGGAAATGAGTCAAACTAACAAGTGGAACGTGCTAGCAACTGGAACAAATTATGCCACTTTTTATCGATACAAATAATAAAATTGATAAACGTAGGTATTCTGAAGCCTAATTTGCAGCTTAGGAGGAAACAATTGTGACTTTCGGAGTCATATACATGCTACTAAAGTAATGAAACAGGTTAAAGAGTGGTCATTGTATAAGTTTTTCAGAAATTGTAACCAAAGTGATCAGATTTGTACCCTGTGGTAGGGATTAAATGGAAGAACAGGATTAGAATAATGGGAGGATTTAATCGAAACAGTGATAACACAAATGGAAAGTTTGAAAACACTAAATAATGAAAATATTGGCACAGCATCTTCCCGGGTGAAATTCATTCTCGCCTATATCCATACAAGGTGACTGGAAGTCTTTCTAATGGTGAAACAGGGCCTTACAAGATGTCAAAAGCCAGTCCCCACTCAGCCAGTCCACATTGGTGATATTATTCTTCATTACTTTCAGCTGAGGGGCCATTGTAGAGATTTTAATGAATTTAGGGAACGAAGAATTTTGAGATACTGAGTGTACTGTAACCGTAAATCAAACGTGGAATATCAGATTATCGGACATGTATGCTACCCATAAGTACATTGGAGGAACATCTTTGATTTTTTATATTTGCCAGCTTATTTTTAACTCTTCATTTATAATTGTCTGGAGACTTTTGCTTTAAACAAGAAACTGTCAGTTTGCATTCCAAAGGTATCTTATACGTTACATTGGTTATAATGTCCTAATATGAAAGCTTTGTATAATAAATGTATTTTGATATTAAATAAGGAAAGCACGTATAAAAAAGGACCCAGGCGATAGTGAAGCCCAAAATGGAAACCCTACCTTCAGCTTGATCTTCAAGTCATCTCCAGGGCAACGGTTAATGGCGGAGGTGGTGCGGACAGCCAATAAAGTGTCAGCCTGACTTCCGCCATCTTTTGTCCTTACCATCAATTACCGGGCCTAAAGCTTCTCTTAGGTGGCCCTGGCTTCCCCATTACTTAAGGAGGGAGGGGGACACTTAGGTTTTACGGACTCCGACCATTAAAGAAAATTGGCCCAGTTCCAAAGACATCAACGGCGTTTTATAACGTTATATCGCTGCTTAAACTCTTCTTACGGAATCGCGACATTCTGAGCCTAAAATGAATAAAATTTCAGCCTGAGACAAAAATCTTTTAAATTTTACTTAATATCTTTACATTAGCTTACAGTTATGTAATTGCTGTATTTTAAATTCACGAAAATTTAATAGTCCTGTCTTTCATCTCATAAGTACATTGATCACCAGTTTACTTAATAGATAAAATGTGGAACTTTAGGAGAAAGCTGTTTGCTTCCGCAGTTACAGTAAAATGACACATAGTTTAGAATACAAGATAGATTAAGAATTCGAATTCCTAGAGTGAGTGAGTGACTCCAAAAATGAACTTTAACGATGTTATCTGGAATATAAAGTACTGGAAAAGAATCCCTGGACGTTGTTTGAAATCAGATTACATGTATTTTCTAGTTACTGTTCTAATTGTAAATATAAGATGAGAACATGCAAACCATAAGGACGGTTCAGATTAACTGTATGTGCTAAGTAAAACATATATGCTTAGAAAAATGCCAGGTAATTATGTAAAGATTACATAAAATACAGTCTAGTCTGACCTTAAGTACTTTACTAGCTCACATAACTACATATCATACAAATGACTCAATTCGAATATGTCTGTTTAAGTTATCTCAAGTCAGACAATTAGATAATTTTAAGTAAAATTTATGTTTATTAACAAGAGCGCAAATAATATCGAATATTTCTACTCACCTATATTGTGTATAATGAAGATAATAATAATTGCAGTCGAAGTCTATGTTCGATATTCATTATGACCACAATCAATCTAGTTGAACAATTTATATGAATTTCAAAGTCAGTTTGTTGTACTAAACTGATAGGATCCTCAATTTGGTTGTTTAGCTGACTCTCACGTATAAATCTTATTATTCAATCAATGAATTTTTACTAACGCTTTCAGCAAATACTTAAATCACGATGCTTGACATTAGGACACAATTTAACCGCAAGATAAACAGAACACCGCTATATTGACTGTCATTATATCTTAGGTGCATGGTCTTGAATAACAAATCAATTAGCCAAATTCATCTGGAGAGAGCGTACAATGGATAAGAAATGATAGGAAGCTAGCAAGTAGCAACAAAAAATAGCTGATTAATTAAAAATTAAAACTTTACAAGAATACGTTACATTCAGAACGTAAAGTCTGCCCATGGTTAATTGTTTTAATACTTTTAATTGGGATCTGTCCTCTGCGCATCATCTAGTATTTCACCGAAGCTATCCGAAGGAAAGATTAAAATTAAATACTAACGCACTATATTTAGAAGACTATACTATTTTTTTTGTTTTAGAACAGACAAAAAAGGTATTTTTGAAGCAATTTTATACGATTTTCGGAACAAACCAAATAATGTATGAAAAATATTAAATGCTTTTAGGGTTTTTTCTACAGTTTCTCATTTCGAGAAATTTACCAAAGTGTATGATTTATTAAATTTTAAAATTTATTTTTACTTTACTTTAAAGATAATTAATTTTATTTCATTATTATTTTATTATAATGTCTTTCACAGAAGCAATTTATACTCGCAGTCAAATCAAGACAAAAATTTTCCAAGCAAGCCTTTTTGGAATATTTCTTATATCTTTTCCCTTCACCCAGCTCTTCGTTTAAATTCTGTTTACAATTTACCGTAAAAAGTAATAAGCAAATAAAAAAAATTTGAAAAAAAGTCTCTAAAAGCTTTCACATTTTATATGACGACCAAAGGGGCGTTTTTTCAACGTTTTGTGTGTTATCGTTATCTTTTTAAATATAATGCTCTTCGCACTTGAAACACATAAAATTCAGTTCAACAGCAATATCGCAAAATATTTAAAAACAGTATATCATTAGAATTGCCGACGGACATTCTCGTACGCGGATTGCCACTGTTCGCTTTGAAATCGTTGAGTTTGTTAATAAAAAATTCATTGCGATTTACGAAATATGAAGTAGATAATAAATCGAATTCGAAATTCAAAATTCGGGCTTCCAGCTTCCCATGCTGAGATGGAGGATTACGTTATTCAAAATTTCAATGCTCTAGGTGCCGTCGTTTTTTACAATGTGAGAAGCATACATACGTTCATGCAGATTCTTCATTATTTAATTTCTTTAAATGTAATACAGGCCGATAATATATGGTGACAACAATTTAAAATGTTAAAAAGCAGAAATTAATTTAAAAATTTAAAAAGCAGAAGATATGAAAAATGAACAACGCCTTCGCCGGGATCGAACCACGGACCTCTCAGTTACGCGTCGAGCGTGCTGACCACTAAACCACGAAAGTTTGAAAAAGTGATACGCCGTTTATAGAGAACCGACGCAAAATCCCTTTTCGAGAGTAGTAGCCCTTCTGGGCTAATGTTCCTTTGGGCCAAAAAGGACTTCAAAAAATTCATTTGATGCTTAAATTCGTTGAATCTTCTTACAAAAAATTGGTCATTATTACGAAAAATATTGCAAAGTTCACTTGATGCTAAGTTCGTTAAAACATCCTCTCGTAAAAACTGAACATAAAAAAAAGTCATTTTCTACTTTGATATGATAACATATCTAAAATTTTACATTGAAGTGCATTAATAGCAGAAAAATACCAACTTCACATTAAGTGAGTTTTTTAATTCTCATTATGATCAAATTTGTAAAAGCTAATGATCAGCTTGTTATTGTACATTATAGCATCCATCACGTTTTTTAGATTATCGCAGCGTTATTGCCACATGAAGAAATATATTTTATTTTCCTTCTTAGAAATTATTGTTTTTTCATGATATATTTAACTGCCGTTAAAGAATAAATTATAGAAAGTATTTTTGAAATCAAGTTTTAACAGAGCAATTTCATTTCATTTAACATATATTTTGCAGAATTTTGCTATAAAAATTTCACACTAGCATTTAATTCCACGCATTGAAGCTAACACTCAAATGCATTGGTTCTAGATTTTACACTTGAAGTTACTGATGGAAGGTTTTTAAATTCGATAGTCTTGATACTCATTGAGCTTTTATTTTATGCATGTAAAGAACTATCGCATATTGCTATGCCTAACTTTATGATGTAATTGATTAGCACTCTCAGATAGTAAATGAAAGTTCGAATTTTAAAGTCAATCCTTAAGTTTGGAAGTTTAACTAGGAACTTTAGGAATATAATTATTTTCTCGAGTTCTTCAGCTTCGAAAAATTCAAATCTGTAAAATGGCGATCTGGATTCTGTTCTCTAAGACTCAACGGAGAAAAAAAAATTTGCTAAGGCTGTTTTGGGAACGAGGTTAGTCGGTACTACGCCACTGTAGTGATATAATGCCTGACACTACATGTACTATAAATTTTATTCACGAAATTTATTGGAATAAATTCATAAAAATGGAATTTTTGCCAAATGAAAATGTGATGTAGTTAGAATTTTACATTATAATCTTTTAAGCTAAGGAGCTAAATTAATGAAAAACGTAAAATAATCAAAGTAGGAACCTTTTTCCGATAAATTGCATTTAGCTATATTATGAATTGAATTCTGTAAACAAGATTTCCCCTATTTTTAACATTTGTAATTCAATTCGCTCTTCAATCACAGGAAAAATATTCGAAAGACAATTATTCTCGACTCAAAATGGCCTCTGCCGTAAATACTCGCGTGAGGGGCAGAAGAGAGTTGAAGGAGGTTGGGGAGAGGAAGAGGAAGAGAGAAAACACGACAAGGAGGAGGATAGGCGAGTGAAATCGAAATTAAAGCGAGACAGAAAGTGTCCAATGGGAAGCTCAAGATGAAAGGAAGGAGGGTTGCTGATGAATCAATCTCTCCCCCTCCCCATTTTATCCGCCGGGCGGGGGTCGACCAATCGATATGACACCATCGACAGCGGACAGAGTATAGTCCAATCACGACGCCTAGGGAACCAGGGGTAGTGGAGAAGAAGATTATAGAAAGGATTTCTCTCCTCTCTGGGATGGGAAGGGGGGTAAGGAATTTTGTGCGATAGGAAACAAGAAAGATCGTTTCAACAGAAATTTATTCCCCCTTTCATTTCCATCTTATCTTGCAGCCATTTTTATGTTAGGATAAGGTTACCAATTAGGCGAGTTTATGAGATAATTAAAGAATATGTGAAAAAATGTAAGTGCAGTCTCTCTTGTGATGAATATAATTATCAAATACAAATAGTGAAATATTGTAAAAATCTATTATACTAGTATTACGGAGAATAAATTAGCTTTGTTTACGTAATAAGATTTAAAATCACTTCACATTCTTTTTAAGGAATTACATTGCAAATATTTTGTAATGGAATGCTTCCTCATTATAACATGGAAGAAGGGACCAGAATTAGACCCACATTATTAGGCCATTCCAGAATGAAGGAATCCAATATTGATGTATATTTAAGTATAATAGAAAAGAATATGACATGTAGTATCCATTTCATAATGAATTTCAAAAATTACTTTTATGCATTCAAGTCAGCGACTTATGCAAATAAATCGCTGACCTTGCAGCTAAAAGCAAATGAAACTAAAAAATGTAAACTGCAGTGTAAAATGCACAAGACGTAATACACACCACACGATCCATATTTGTCTGTACAAGTTAGCAAAGATCACACTAGGTTCATTATAATTATTATTACGTTATTGCATATACTTACTACGCAAGAAAGTTTTGTTTATATGCTATATTATTTTTTATCAAATATATTTTTTCAAAATTTAAAAATACCATTTGATTTTTTACTTAAGAATAATGTTTTTTTTAATTATCATCAAGCATAACATTTTTTAATTAATGTGGTTTAAATCAAATTCATTTTTAAATCTTCTAACGACTAAGTGCACTGTATTGAGATTGCGTCATTTTCAAACGTTATACTTGCTTAATGTTAGAAACCGCCGTATAACATGCATTGTTATAACAGAGAACTTTATAGTAATTAGTAGCTGTAGTGAAGGAAAATTTTTGATGGAATATTTTGATTGATGGAATATTTTATATTAGTGCAGCAATAAGAATTTAAACTTTTCTTTATTTTTTCTGCGCTAGATTTGGCTCAAATACTCTGCGTTACATTAGCAAAACAGACTTTTTGCCGATACACTGAGAAAGTAGCTTTTGCGTAATATATGCTTCGAGATCCTTCTGAGTTGATGAACGGTCGTGGAAGAAGAAAGAAAGAAAAGAAATTAAGAAAAGAAAAGGACAAAAAGTGTAAAATTATATCTTTGGATTTCGATAGGATATTATTAATTATATTCTATAAAATCTTTAATTATTTTCCGGAATCTCCAGTTTCCAAAAGAAACTATTTCTGGACAAAAAGGCTTCATTGTTCGTGGTAATGTACTTTAGTGTAAAAGTCAATTTGGAAACTGTCTCCTTTTCAATATGTAAGAACAGTAATAATGTTACGTTTTCAACGAAGCGTGCAAAATTTTACGTAATTAGTGAATTAAGTGTGTTATATTTTTACGACGTTTTTGTTTACTGAAAACTAACAGCTTAAAGAATTTTAACTTAATTCCAAGTTAAAATTAGTAAATTTGAAAATTAAATCAGTTTTTGAAGAATCAGATAATATTAATTAAATTCTGCGTCTATTCCATTAATTGTTTTGGAAGTAACGTTTGACTCTTTGTATATAAGATAAAAATAATTTTTGGCTAATTTACTCTGTATTTCTGATTTTTATTAAAGTATGTCATATAGTTTTCAAACGTCGACAGACATGCATCATAACGTATACGAATTAATGCACTGAGAAATACCCAAATTAATTATAGGAGTGCATATTGTTTAAACTTTAGTGAAAACATTATTCAATATAACAAAATGATATGAAATAGGAGAAAAAAAGGCAAAAATCTGGAGGTTTGCTTTAAGGAGGCAAAATTTCTAAAATTTTAAATTCCATATATACAGTTACCAGTGAGGTTAGTTACCTGTTATGAGTTATGACTCTAATGAAATTAGTATATAGAAGCTCTGTTTAATTAATTGTAGGAAATCCAAATCTAATGAGCTTAATCGAAGCTGAAATTTAACAAATTTGGATAAATTTTCTTTATCTGTGAAAAATCGCTTTATCAGTGTAAAATAAAGTGAATTTTGTATAATTTAAATAAAACTAGATTCCAAGAGTTACTTTGTTTTCAATATGACGCTTTTTTTAATTTATTTTGCCGCTAAAAATCCTCCCGCTGTATACAAATACAAGACATATATATATATATACATTTACAGAAATAAAGTTGTCTTGTATATTTATTTCTTTTGCAAGGGGGGGGGGAGTTCATTTCTTGGAAACTTATAAATAAAATTTTGCATATCAATTCCAGAAATTAAAAGTTAGAATTTAACATTATAACTTTTAATTCATTTACAAATTTCTTTCGGCAACGTTCTAAGTTTTTAAAATATTAAACTATCAAGAATATGTTAATTATGAAATGTACGGAAATCTAAGAGTTAAATAGCATCAAATAGCATAGTTAAAGCCGTGTTATGTAAAGTTTTTTATATTGCTCTGCTAATTATTCCTTGGATTTTGAATATTTCGTTATAAGTTTTTTAGTAAAATATTTTATTTAATACCTTCAACATATCACAGATGCTTCAAAATATTAATCAAACTGATCAAAAAGGCTTCTTTCTCTTAGAGTCATATTTTATGCGATCAAACAGCATAATAGTATTTATGATATTTAAGTGGAAGCTGAGTGTTTTTAAAATTGTTTCGTCTGCTTTAAACAAAAAATAATTTAGTACGGAAAAAAGTAACTTTTTTCGACACTAGAAATTTCTTTAATAAGGTAACCTATTCTCTCCCCTTGCGAATAATACATCATACTTTTTTATACTTTTCTACACTGCACTAATTTTTCATTCTTAACATCCATGAAGAACATGTGACTTCATGACTGTTGAAAATGTGAATATTTCATTAATGCTACGAATGCTTAGTTTTAATCAAATTAATTTGATTAAAATTAATTAATTAATTTGATTAAAATTAATTAATTAATTTGATCGATTAATTAATCAAATGAATTAATCCTTTTTTAGTGCTTGGTTGTTGTCAAGTGATTTTACTGTTTATAAATATCAGTTTCAAAATAATGTCCATTAATGATGCTTGCTTATAATTACAATTATAGTACATCAGTCAAAGATTCAAAATGAAGCTGTACAGAATCCATAATACTTCCAAGTGATTCGTACTTCTGACATCTGAGAAAAACATTCATAGAAACTGATATTATTCTTAGAGAAATATGAAATGGAGTACCATGTTTTCAATTTAAAAACATGGGATTATGAACAAGTAGCGCGATTTGAAAAGCTAGTGAATAATTATTCGCTCAAATCACTTGCTACTGTTTTGAAGCAGTAAATATAATTCTAATAGCTTTCTAAAATTTTTAAAACTTTCTAAAATTCATGATTATAATATTTGTTTTCAGGTAGGTTAACTGTAATATTAATTTCGAAAAGAATGTTGATTAAATGCTTTGTTTTCCGTATACATTTAAAAAAACATTCTTATGAATTCTTATTTAAGTAATTATCTGCATTTTAAAATTAGCTGTTCAGCGCTTCAAGTTAATTCCAAAATTATAGTAATTACAATTTTGATTTCGCTGATGTACTTGTTCTGGAATGTATGTGGCACTTAAATGCTTTCTAACTATAATAACAAGCTCTTTACCAGGTCTCTTTGTCACCAATGTAAGAAAAAACGATAAACATTATAGATCTTTTATTTCATTACTTTAAAGAAAATCACTTTAAAAAAAATCTTGAGAATCAATATATGAACCAATAATGATTATAGTTTTAATTACTCCCTCCCCCAAGTATAATAAGATAAATAACTTAAAGATATAAGCCATGATACTAATGCTTGGGATTTTTATGAAAAATGAGGAAACTTGGCCTTTATTTAGTAATATTTTAAAATGTTGATAAATTCAAATGAAAATCAATATTTTGCGTACAAGATGTATTTGCTGAATAACGCTTTTTTTAAGATGGTTTTGCAGCCTGCGGAGTAGTATTGCAAAAGAAACAACTTTATAGGGGCTGCCATCACAGCCCCTATAGACTACAAATAACTTTAAAAAGTTAAAATCGCAGTTTGTATACTAAAATAAATTTAACTTTACCTTACTTTTAATAAGAAAAATTACTTCGAAAACCTAAATATTACCGCTAATTAATTTAACACTTTCTAATCTAGAGTTCTTCAAAATAGCTGCTATATAGTTGTTAGAACAAAATTCACTGACGAGATCGATTTTTACTAGTTCTTCGACTCCCATTCCTTAATGACTCAGCGAAAGTAATTCCGATAATAAATTCATTAATGAAACATAAATTAATTCCAATTTAATTTAATATATCTAATTATTAATTTAACTACTTAATTTTTATTTAAGAATTTCAGTTAGTAATTTAGTCAGGGATTTTATTTCGGAGAAGGTGTTTCTGCGTTAAAGCATAAAGAAATGCAACTGTATCTGAGATCCATAGAATAGGTAGTAAGTATTTGTAGTAAAATTATTGCGTCCAGTGAGAATTGAGATGGTTTTAAAGTTATTTTAACTCATTCAAGTACAATATTTTTCTAATAATTTATACTGAAATATTTAAAACTCCCATTAATTTTAATATATTTAATAGACAGAAGAAAAGTATATATATATATATATATATA
>KK116199.1:527014-572712 GCA_000611955.2 Stegodyphus mimosarum
TATAGGGAAATACGATAGCTATGTTAAGAAATGATTGGCAACCTCAAAGTTGGCTATTCTAAATTTTGTGTTCTATCCTTGAGTTCGTATTTTCTCCCGAATTCGAGATCTTTCCTGCTCAGCTTTGCCCAATTATTCTATACCTTAACCTGTGCAAATAACTATTATTGTTGTTAACTATAATCTTGAACTATTTTGTCTACAAAAAACGGATTTAATGTACATTACCATGGAATAATAAAATTTATAAATAGATTTTGTTATTAAAAAGTTCATTGCCTCTCAGAAATATCAAACTGCTTTTCTGGATTACTGGCATACTTGCTTAAGCTACTTCAGTGTCGTAAAAAAATATAAAGAACTAATGTATTATCTCCCCGTATATCCTTATGTTGCAAGATCAGCCCATTAGCTAGCAGCCAAATCATCTGGAGATTGTATCCTGGCAGGGCCCCATCACTGGCCGAGGGGTTGACACCGCTGAAGTTTCTTAATTCTACCCGGACTCGATTCCAAACAAACCGGCTGGTTGAATTATTGATTTTGGGTTTTTCCCGATGTGTAACGTAAATAAGTTTAGAAATAGAATAGGAAGGTCCTCCATGAAGATATCTCTTTCCTTAGGCAGATAGACATCATGTGCTCTGTCATATTCAAATAATTTAATCCTGCCTCGATTCCTAGGCAGAATGTTTAATATTTATGGATTCATTCTGCCTCTCCTTTACAGAAAAAAAAGAAAGAGCATTGATCCCTCTATAGCACTTAAAATTGGAACGCGTCCTGTGAATGGTAACCATTAATTTATTTTCGGTATCATTCCTTTATGTTTTTCATCTAGAAATTTGGCGCAAGGGTTTTAAGCTATTCCTTTTATATTGACTGAAGGTAATGTATTTACATCCCCTAAGAAATATGGACTGCAAAATTTCCTCGATTTTTAGTGCCAAAGTTTTATGCTGCCTTTTTCCTTCCCATCCCCTTTTTCTGCCTAGAACATCATTTTGCAACCTGTAGTACGTGACATAGTCTCAGAGCATACGCGGAAAAAAGTACAATGGTGGATATTGATAGATAGATTCAACAGTAAAAAAAAGATAAAACGTTCTTGCCACTTAAGTTACGATTTGAAAAGAAATCTTTCCTCGTATTCTGGACTGATTGAAAGAAGAATATCCTAAACTATTCAACAAGGAAAACACGATTCTGCTATCGTTCATAAGCGCAGGATTAGTGCAGATGTCTTTCTGGTCCTTTACTTAAATAAATACAGGAAAAGATAAGCCAATGTAAGTTAGGACTTGAGACATTGTTTGTCATCTTCCGCTCAGGATTTATGTTAATAAGTGCTGCCAAAGAGCCTCAAGGTTCCCATTAAATATGCTCATATACTTTTAATTTAATTAAATGTGTGTAATTACCAATGAAAGCCATTTTTTCATAACTGGTAAAAATAAAAATCTATCTGTATCTAACGTGTAGATACAGATAGTAGATCTAACGTGTAGATGTTACTAACATCTACACGTTACCAGCACGTGTAGATGTTAGTAATTATACGTAATGGCTGTGGGCGTAAAGTTCGGGGGGGGGTAGTGATGAGAGGCCAAGCGGTACGAGAATAAAAAGTGTTGAGAAATGCTGAAGACTGCTGCAACGATATTAAGCTCGTAGTTTCACACAGGCGTAAGATATAACGTATTTACACATCTCCCCTAAGGAAAAAGACGCTTTCCTACATTTAAAATTTGAAGGACACATTAGGAATGTCATACAGTTGGTAAAAATTGACCGATTTCCACTACCACCGTTTTATGTATTTTGTCTAGAAAACTGTCATAACAATTTTAAGTTAGCATTTTATATAGGCAGAAGATACAGTGTATTTACATGTACTAAAATAATTCTTTTTTCTCTTTATCCTGATGCGCTTTTAGGTGGTGAAATGAATTGGAAAATTTTGTCGCCAAGAACCCTTTCCTGTTTCTGGCAACCCTGAAGTTCAAGCATTCATTGGAAAGTGAGGAAAGAGAACGGCTCTAATTAGACTCTACGCTTCGAGTAACTGAGGCTAAGCGGATATTTTCTTTCTTCTTATAAAAGGATTTTGCCTTCTCCCGGCCAATGGAACCGTGAAATCGAAAAGACGCTGCCGGACATCGATCTGACTCCATTCTATACTCTTAGACATCAACATCCAAAGAAAAGATTTATTGCCACGCCAAATGCGGATGTAAATGAAATAAATGGCAACAGAACTGACATCGTACGATAAAACAGAATTTAGTTTCTCACTCCATGACAAATAATGTAATAAATTAAAGTGTATCAAAATATTAGTATTAGCAAAATATTAATTCTAAGGAAATTGGTTTGTTTTTTCTCATATTACATAGGAAATAAATCACGAAAGCTTCATTTAGATTTCCCTTTCAAAAGATTCGTAAAAGGGCTAAACTAATTTTCATAATATTATCCAACCGAATTTCTCTTCACTTTAGCTGCTAGGAAAGACACTTTGAACGATAATCATCCTGCTTAACTACTATGTGTACTAAAATTTTTTTAACAGTAAAAATTTCTTTAACAGTAAATAAATTTTTTAATAGTAAATGAATAGTTTATTATTATATACAGCATATATTTTCAATAAATAGTTAAAACCATTATTTACTTACAAGTGATTTATTCTAGAGGTTCAATTACTAATGATCCAGCATAATTTTGTTACGTACCTGGAGATGACTGTTTCGACAGAAGGTAATGGGTAATGCCAAATCACTCAAAGGCTATCTAACTAAGAGGAAGGATGCTTTTTTGAAGGATTTTCTAAGATAAACTGGCTAGAGTTCACATTACAAGGGGAAAACCAAAAAAAATGCTTATCCAGGCAGTCCGTACGCCAAGATTCAAACCAGAATCGATCTAATAATGTCAGCAATAATACCGCTTGGTCGCTTGTGAACTTTGGATGCAGAAAAGTATTTTATATTATATTCCTCTTATATATTATTCCGTATAAAACTATCGTGCATAATTATTCAATGAACTTCAGCTTGCGTTAATAGCATAAAATATGGAATAGGCCTTTAGGAATTATAACGCATATTTTAAATGAATAGTTAAAATATATTACGTTTTTACAACAGAATGTGCCCGCCCGAACTATTTTGCATAGTTCAGGTAGAAATAAGGAAGCATAATATTACTAAGAAGTGTCTGAAGATGACAGTTACTGGCAGAAAAATGAGATTATTTTCTATCCGAGACCATTCTGCTTAATAAATGTATGAATTGTAATTTGTAGGAATGGTATTAACTATGAGTTAAGATTTTATTAAATCCAAAGCATATTTGTAATAAAAAGTTAAATAAGTTTTTCTGAAAGTGAATTGCTTAAGTAGAAAATATTTCAGACAAAAATAAATAAGCGTGTCAGGACTGAGTGTTCTGTGCATACTTTTGACGAACATATTCGTAACCTTATCAAAGTCCTGATCTTGAACAGGGAGCTGAATGCAGCTATGTTCCGTGGTGGAATAACTGTGGTTAAATGGTAGAATAACTGCACGCAAGGAGGGTTTTAAAATGACCCTTTTATTAAACGACTATTTACAGCCCCTTCCCAACTGGGAAGGGATAAGAGAAAATAATGACCGCACTTGTGTCTAAACTGAACAATCAAATAATTTAAAATAAAGCTAAGAAGAAATTAAGTACTCGTTGCTCACAGAGCTATAAACGCGAGGTTTGCCTCTATGCTAAACTATCAATGGTGCGTAGCAAGATTTGACTAATACTAACGCACTTAGATTTCTTCAATAAGTAATAGCGTAATAGAGCTAAGGCTTAGAATTTAAATACTAGCTAGTCAGGCGAACGTCGGACAGAGCCGCAGTGATCCGAGACTAAAAGCTCTCTCACATTGAGAAGTTCCTTGTTAACCCTTAAATACAAAACTTGGCTCCACTTCGACTGTAATGCGGATATGTGACCGTTGGATGCAGGAGGGTACGACAGACGGACGTGTTCAATCGCATCCACCTCAGTGCACCACTTCACGTGATGACAGGAACATTGTGCGCATGGCAGTGACGGATCGCTCAGTCACATCACGAACCATAGCACAGCACATTCAGTCTGTAACGCATCATCCAATGTCTGCGCGTACCATTCGACGCCGTTTACAGCAGAGTGGTCTGTCCGCCAGACGCCCATTGCTTCGTCCAACCTTGACACAGAACCACAAACGTCTCCGCCGCCAATGGTGCGATGAAAGAAGGATGTGGACGGCAGAATGGAATGAAATTGTCTTTGCTGACGAGTCACGCTTCTGTCAGCAACACCACGATGGTTGATTCGAGTCTGAAAACACCGTGGAGAGAGGATGCTGAACAGCTGCGTTATGCACTGCCACACTGGTCCTGCACCGGGTATTATGGTATGGAGCGGTATTGAATATCACTCTCGCATTCCTCTAGTACGCATTGTCAGTACTTTAAACAGGCAGCACTACATCTCGGAGGTGTTGGAGCCAGTTGTCCTTCCTTACCTTCAGGGCTTACCCATAGCCATATTTCAACAGGATAACGCGCAACCACACGTGGCACGCATTGTCCAAGGGTTCTTCGTCAATCTCCAGATTGAACTTCTTCCCTGGCCGGCTCGCTCTCCCGATTTTTCGCTGATAGAAAACATGTGGTCCATGGTTGCTGAACGATTGACCCAGACTACATTCCAAGCTGCCACACCAGATCAACTTTGGCAACGTGTGGAAGCTGCTTGGTCTGCTGTACCCCAAGAACACATCCAAAGTCTCTTTGAATCAATGCCAAGGCGTGTGGCAGCGGTGATCTCCAACAATGGCGGCTACACTAACTACTAATTCTGGAAGAAACCACACTTCACAGAAGTCTATAAATTTAATCATTTGATACTTGGTCAACATGTTATCTGCTAAATAAATTTTGTTGTGATATCTCTTGTCTTTCTTGGTGTTGCAATTTGGGTGGCCAGCAGTGTAGATATTTGTATTGTTAGGTTGGCGTTTAGTAATGGCGCTGGCTCGGCCTTTGTTGCTTATTATTGTGGTAACGAAATATATAATCAAAATTTTCGTTTGGAAATCATAATTTAGTCAACCGAGCTTACTACTATTTTATTTGCAGCTTTTTAAAATTTTTGAAAAGAAAAATGTTAACGATAAATAAATCTAATCAGTGATATTTTATCCTTATTGCAGGAATTATATGATTCGGATAACAATAACATGATTTGGTTAATAAAAAAATTATTACAAGAAGAATAAAAAAAATTATTACAAGAATACAAATTTTAAGAAGTAAATAAATTGAGCGAAATTGATTCTTCTTTTAATCCGGGTTCGTTTGCTGATGTCGAAAATAAGAGCCCGACGAAATTGGCCAAAGATGTTCCACTAGGTGATGCCTGGAGAGTTGCTAATGTCTAGGTTTCGGGAAAGAAAAACATAAAACTTATAAAACTCTATTATTACAGAATATAACAAAATAAATGGAACACACATGAAAAAAGAAAAAACTAGCTGTTGAATTTTATATATATAAAATAATTATACATTGATACAGACTTGAATCCAAATTTTAATGGATGATTCCGAGCATATCGTGAACGCTTCAAACTACAAGTTAACGAGAACTGTATCTATTGTAGTACAATAACTGACACTTCACTGCAGGCTGTCCTTTCGCTATCAGAAAATTTGAGAAAAATTTATAAAGATTGTAAATTGATCACATACCGTAAGAAGAATATTGAGTATGCTCACGCCTTTAAGAAGTTTATCAATAAATCATAAGCAATTTTGTTCAGCGTCCTTACATTTTTAATTTCTGACTGTATAAATATGGTTGTATTCTTTAGGTAATTTGTTTGTTTCGGTTTGTTTTTAATTAAACCCTACTAAATTTATTCTCGTTTTTGAGCCGATGTTAAGTTCTCCAGGTCGCAAGGTTATAAAGCTCATATTTTTGGTTTGTTAGTTTAGTCTTGGTTTGTTGGCAAACTGTTTAGTTACTCGGTCTCTGAACCTTGGCTTCGAGGAACTTATTATATTTTTGGCTGTAGTTTGTTTTTATTGATAGCCTATGATCAATAGTAATAGTAGTGATTCATAGCCGGCCTTCTAACAGCCATCATCTGTCATCGAATTGGGCAGGCCCACTCATGGTTATATAGCCGGCTGTGCCGGCCAGAGCCTTACTCATTATTATTACCGTTTCTCCAGAAAACTTTCCAATCAAGCTTTCTCGCTTTGGCAGACTGCTTTCAAGAGTTCTGCCATGATTAATTAACAATCTACTGAACTGTTAATTATTAGGGCATTTTTTTTCATGCGTTGAGAAATCTAATCCTTATTTACTCGATGTACTTAATGCATAAATAATTGCTTTATAGGAAGATAATGACAATGCAGCCGAGCTGCTTCCTTTTTCGCGGTTACGGCAGTCATACGAACTGACATCTGCATTCCTTTAAATCAGCTTCCGTTTCACTGGATTATAAGTTGTTGCACTTTTTCTATTCTTTGCGGTTTCGCATAAGCAGCTGGAAAATATTAAATGCTTTATTCGAAATGTCAGTTTCGAATAGATGATGAATAGACTCTGTTATTCAGAAATCTAGTTATCTAATGTTATCTAATCTTATGAATATGTTATCTATGTTATCTAAATCTTATGAATAGACTCTGTTATTCAGAAAGCAGTCGAGATTACCGAGGCGTCGTCAGAGATTATTTATAAAAGGGTCATGGAATTCATTCTTTTTAAAGAGGATACAATAATGTATTTATATGTACGCAATTTCTACAATTAAAGTAAATTTTCGAAATTTCCTGCACGTTTCTTTATAAACTCATCTAAGAAACACTCAAGAAATTGCTATTTAAATTATATTTATCTTATTCCCTTTCCTTGCTGAAAGAGGTTGATTGACCTTATTATTTTTTCCGGATAAAGTTCGCTTTTATTTATTTCATTGCTCCATCTTAGGCAGCGGCATATCATTATATAGTATTTATTGACTTCAAGCTAGGTTACTCCACCAATAGCCGAGACCGTGGAATACTGGGAGTTCATTCCAGTTTCGATTCTAGGAAAACGAGGTGGCTGCATGGTTAGTTTTTCCCGGCTTTCCCGGTAACACTAATGCGAGTCAGCTCCTCTCCTCTTAGAAAGTCTGAAGACTACCCTCACCCTAGGCAGATATCCTTCATGCGTTTTTTCCCGTCTTTAAATAACTTAACCTAATCAAACTAAGTTTATGCTCATTTATGGAAGGAGAAGTAATTAAAAAAAGAAAATTTTGCCGCTTGTAATTATTCAGAATTAAATAAACAAGAGGATTCCTTTTGCAAGACTAAGCCAAGATATCAATAAATTTATTATGTCATTTCATTAGTTTTATCTATTGGTAGAGAGTCCAACCAATTAATTTTACGCTCTTTAAATATATCTATTGGTTCATTAAATACATGTTTAAGGAATGTCAGTTCTATTGGTAGAGAGTCCAACCAATTAATTTTACGCTCTTTAAATATATCTATTGGTTCATTAAATAAATGTTTAAGGAATGTCGGTTCAAAAATTATTTAAGAATTGCGTACTTAAATGCACTACAATCTTTATTGTCTGTGAAACTTTGCCATTTATAATCAAATCAATTTTTTTCTCTCAAGAAGTTCTTTTTTAAATATGTGTTTTAAATATTTCTTAAAAATAACTAGAGTTTAGCCTATTGAGCATTATCACATGACAGAAAGTAATCTCATTTTTTAAATAATTTTGAATAAACTGATAAATTTTGGTATTTAACTGAAGTAATAATGATAACAACAATGATAGTTATAATTCCATTAATGATAAAAAAATAAACTTTTGTTTCCTTCGAGTCTTGACATTCTCAAGCAATCAGTTGATAAAGGCAAAACGAAGGCTTTCTCCTCTTCGAATTAGACTTTCTCATTTTTGTCAAAAGTTACTGTACCAAGAACTCTAATGAATTTCGAATTTGTTTTTGATTTATTTGACGTTTTGTACAAATTTAAAGAATATTTTGGCGAACTCAGCGAAATAGAGAAGTGACAACACTGTTCGAAATAAGCATTTTTATGTTCAGGGCGCCAGCTGTTGCCGTTCGGCAAAATTTAAGATCTTTCAAGTTTAATTCCCAAAGTCGGCTCTTTGAAATCAAATGGGCTTCCACTGCCTCAAATAGAATATTCGTGATCTCCATATTATTATCTCTTTTGTTATTAAATTTCAGATTTATGTTTTTTTGTTACTGAGTGGCAAACTAAGTGATTGAAAAGCAATAAACGCAAATCTTAATATTGTTTTCTACTTTTTAATATGCTTGACATAATAAAGATGCATTTAAATCATGGAATGTCTAAATAGAAAAATGAAATATTTTTATGAAATGACACTAACTGGACACATTAAAATCACTATATATTTTCTTCTTTTTTTATAACTCTTTTAGGTGATTGGCTACTCGAGCGCCTAATTTTCAGACAAATAATACAGAGAATGTATAAAAATATAACAACTTCTAACACTCCATCGAGAATTCTAAAGATATGTTGTAACCTAAAAGGACAAAAAAAAATTTATTAGCAGGAGTGAGTCCGAGAGCAGATTGGTAGCCTATGATGATCAGCGAGAGCATAAAACACCTTAAAAAATCCTACGGTGAAAAGTTAAAATCTGAATCCCTTCAAAATTTTTTTATCTCTTTTTCCCCATTCTCCTTTTTCTCTCCTTCCCCATTTTTTCTATTTTTGAACATTATTGTCTTGATGTCAACGATTGATGATTTACCTTATCAAACATATAAGTTAAAAAATCGGAGAATTTTCATAGATTCATCCAAAATAACTTTAAAGACAGTTTCACTCTCTGACTCAATTGGTTTCCTTCTTTTCTTGTAACTTAATGCTAAACTGAAAGTGACTAATAATTATAAATTCGAGCATTATTTTAAAATATATGTTATGAAGACCACTAGTGGAATCTCAGCAATCATTCTGATATTACTGCTAGGGATGCATGGAATCTGTACCTAATACATTTTAGAACATACTATATCACGAAACATTGCCTGTATGTTCCTTACTAAACTGTTTATTAAAGCTATGTGTTGAAAAGCAGTGAGAATTATATTTGCTGACACTAAATGGAATCATCAAATCAACGGAGAGTCATCGAAGACTTGCTACTTGAAGAACTTACTACTCTTCAAATTATTTTGAATTAGTTTCATTTCTAAACTCAGTTCCCAATTTTTGAATACATGGTCCCATCAATAGACCCCATTTCCTGATCTGCCAGTTCAAGTCTTCGATCCTAAAATCAGTTTGTAGCCTTCAGGCTCGCGTGTTGTTGACAGATGGCCAGACATTCACCCGTTACCCCCCTGAAAAAACAGATGCTTCCCCCATACAAGAGCCAAAAGGATGTGGTAGCCTTCGACTTTCTACCCCCTTTTCCTTTCCCCCTTTGTTGACCTTTCGTTCGATAGAAAGCAGGGCCAGCTTTCACCGCCCAAGAAGCAGCTGGACTGGACTGGTTCGCGGTGCAAGACCACGGTGGTTTGTGGTACTTGCGTGCCGTCTGAAAGTTGAACTTTCCCCGCATCGCACCGATGTATGCCTGTCTCTCAGTTGCTCGAAGTATCATTTAAAAACTTGCGTATTTCAACTGCAGATACCATTAATAACCAAAAATACATTCAAATATGCCAAATCTTTTCATTTTAAGAAGAAATTTACTTATTTCTTAAGGAAACTTACTTGTACTACTCTTTTAAGTGAAAATGAATGAAAAGTGTTATAAATTCAGCACTAGCCCAGGCATTGATTTCTAATTTTGATTTTACATAATATGTTTTTGAAAAAACATGCTAAAGAAGACGTAGCAAATTCGTATTGCATGAAAAGAAATTTAGTTTAAAAAGTAAAATAAATGAATAACAAAAAAAAAAAAAAAAAAAAAAATAAAAAAAAAAAAAAAAAAAAAAAAAAAAAAAAAAAAAATTGGAAAGTTTTCAGATTTTAACGATCGCCAAAAAGGGCTTCTTTAAAATTTAATATGGTTTATCAGTGTAGATTACTGTAAAAAAAGCCAAAGTGTAATAGCGAAATATTTTATAGGATAGTAGATGAATATGAATTTAGACTAATATCGGGATGTTGTGTATCTTCTGCATATTTAAAAAAGTGAAAAAATAATGTAATGCAATTTTATAAAAATATTTAATGTTTTTAATTAGATGTACCATGAATTAATTATTTTTATTTAAATCAATCAAATTAAAATTGAAAAATAATATTTTTAATAATTACACCTGCTGCTTTTAGATAGTTTAGTTTGTTAATTAATAACAGACAGATTCAGATTAAATGTGAAAGAATAATAGCTTACTTTTTTCCTAATTGCAACGGACTCGAATGAAAAGTGAAACAACGCAGAATCGTGTTTCGAGACCAATAGGCCTTTTGGGTTAATGAATAAATTTTAGACAAAGTACCTACATCAAAATCTTTAATCTAATCTTTATGAGATTTCTTATTTTAATTTTTATTTATTTTTTCTATTGCATTTTGGCATTTTCTCATAAAAATTTAGGGGATTAAACCATAAGCATTGCAAGTTAGATTGCAATAACCATCTAAGCACGTAAATATATATCAGTAAATGAAAAGAAGAATAACTGTTTATTTCTCGAGCTAGTAATTCATATCCTGCTTTTTAAATTCATCCAAGGTTTGCATTGCAACTTAACACATTTTGACCTTATAAGTAGATCTTTGTAAAAAGTATATTTAGTACACAGAAACAACAGAACATATCTTAGTCTAATCATATAAATATTTTTTTCCAATAATGCAAACAGTCGTTTAGTTAGAATAATTGCTACCGGGGAAAATAATCATTATTAAGCAATTGATACTAATAATAGTTTAATAAATAAGAAGGACGGGAAGATATGTGAGCAAATACAGTATTTACTCGCATATTTTCCCTCGCGTATCCCCCCCTTTTAGTGTTTTCAGCATGTGATTTAGAAACTTCTGATTTATGGTAAAACTTAAAATGCATGTACGAGTAGGAAAGTATTTTGTGCATGTACGAATAAGAATGCATGTAAGAATAGAAGGTAGAAAAAAAGAACATTATTGAAGTTGTTAAGTTCTTTGAAATATATAATATAATATTGTTCTTTATTATGTTTTTTAATCTACTACGTTAAACATTTAAGCTGTCTCTTTAGAAATAATATACACCGCGTATTGTTTCCCTCCCTGTTTTCAAGTGGTAAATTTAATAATAAAAGGGGGGAATGTGAGTAAATATTGTATATAAAGTATACACCAAAAAGAAAATAATATTCATTACTTGGAAAAAAACTGTGCGTTAAAAGTGATATAGATTTAGGTGGTACCAGAACATATGCCATTGGTGCAGTCGCACCGGGCGGCAGAATATAGGTGTGGCAAAGTTTTTGGAATTAAGAAAGGAACCGGGTGGCAGAATTTTGGATTCGCGAAGTTTGTCCCGGGAGGCAAAATGTATTACGCCGATCCTGTATATATTAAAGTTTACTCTTTACCGCTTTGCTGTGACCATTTCTTTTGCCTCTTAATTCCGAAAGAATTAGGTTTTCTAAAATTTTTTCCATAAATACATTCTCATATTGCGAAAGTAATTTTTTCACATTTTCTAATTCATTATCAACTTGAATTTGCTTCCGAGTTGCTTTTAAGTTGGAATATTAATATTTTGATAAGCAAAAGAAATAATTTTTGTTGATTTGTACAATAAATAGACATAATTTGCTACATAGGTATGTTCATTCAGTTGTTAAAGTCATAATTTTAGAACTCTAAATCTAAATCTTTTACCATTAATGCCCCTTTATAATTCATATAAATGGAAAATTTTTAATTCTGTGTATGAATGCCTTTTAAACTTTAAATTAAGATGCAGCTTTTTTAAGTGCTCTGTCTTTTTAAGTGCTTTAAGTGCTCTGTCTGAACCGCGTTTCAGTAAAACAGTAAAAGAATAATACATGTAAAAAACAATGCAAACAAAGTCTATTACTGATAGCAGAACATACAAAAGAAAGCGTAGACCAGACCACTGTGTACTTTTAGACTCACTACATATTACTTTATTACTACATATTTTTATGGAGAATGTTCATTAATTAGTAACTGAACTGATAACAAGAACACGAAAATGATTTTAAAAAAAAGAACATTGTACCAGAAGATTAATTAAGGTTTTTTTTTATGTTATCGTTGAGTTCTCAGTTTATCTACCTGCTCTTAGACTTTCTTATCTTTTTAACTTTATAATCAAATATAACTATCTTCGCACTTACGCGAAATTAACAACTGAAAATCAGAAGATTTAAAAAAAAGAATATCTTTAGAATTCCCAGAAGAGTATTAAGTGTTACCACACTATTTTGAGAGTCATTTTTATCCCAGAAGGTCTATCATCCTCGAGCCTCACATTTGCATTGAATCACATTTGTTGTCCGTGTTAAATTTCAAGTAGCTAGACGCCTAAAATAATTACTATAAAAAATAAGTATAATGCTTTTAATAAATCCAACAAGTGTCATTTGACGGGTCCAAATGGTAATTAATAAAAGAGATAAAGAACATTTTTATTATTTTTAAATTCCTTAGTTTCTTTTAATTCAGTAGTAGGCAGGTTAAATTTAAAAGAAAAATTAAACATCTTAATATTAATATATTAAATAAATTCGGCAGTTGACAATTAACTGCAGCGTCGAAGTTAAAAATATTTTATAGTGTATTCCTTTAGAATTCCGATAAAGTATCAAATGTTAATATGCATTCTTTTTAATATTCGGTATATTATTTCTTTGAAAAGAATACGTAGAAAGAGCATTTTGGTGTCACCATCCTTTTATTTGCATTTCATATATTTTTAGCAGAAAGGGGCTATTAGTCTCGAAATGAGATTTTGCGTTGAATCACTATAAATGTGTCATTTCACTTTTAATTCGTAAGGGACCTTGGTTCCGAATGGAATATTAGTCTCAAAACGAAATTTTGCGTTGAGTCACAATAAACGGTGTGTCACTTTTCAGGTTGTTGCCATTAATGTTATCGCCCTGTATTAGTATACTTCAAGAAACTAAATAATGAAGAATCTGCGTGAATGTATGTATGTTTCTCGCCCTGTGAAGAAACAACGGGACCTAGAGTCATCAAATTTTGAGTAGCGTAGTCCTCCAACCGAAAATGGATATCTGGAAGCTCGAATTTTGAATTTCGAATTTGTTTTACTGTCTATTTCATATTCTGAAAAAACTTTAACTACTTTTTGATTAACAAACTCAACGATTTCAAAGCGAGCAGTGGAAACGCAGCACGAAAAAAAAACCTTTTATCTCCAACGCCTATCGGAAATTCTAAAGATATGCTGCTTTTAATATTTTGTGATTTTTGCTGTTGAGTCAAGTTTTGTATGGCGTCAGCGCCAAGAACATGATATTTAATAAGTAAGGTAACTTTAATAATAAAAGGAAACAAAACGCTAATAATAAAAGGTAAAGCCATCTTAGAAAAAAACTGAACATTGATATGATGAACTGAGAAAAGACTGAAAAAATAGAAAAAATGTATGCCAATACTTAACGCCGCATTGAGCATTCTAAACATATACTACTATGCTGCTGTTAAAGTTTTTGTAATTTTGATCTTTAATTGCATATGGCGTGAGTACGAAGAAAATGATGCTTAATAATAAAGAGACAAAAAAAGTTAGTAGGAGTGAGTGCAACATCAGACTGGTAGACTGCAAGCTTAGTCAGAACGTAAAAAACCTTAACAAACCCTTTCCATCGACAGTTAAAAACTTGAAACCGTTTAGATTTTTCTAGCCCAAAGAGCGTTAGCTCAGAGGGACTATTAATTTCGTTCGGGCATTTTGCGTCGATTCACTTTCTGCGTTGATTCACTTTTCAAACTGTTGCCACCAAATATTACAGCCTTGTATTATATTTAAAGAAATTAAATAACGAAGAATCTGCATAAATGTGTATATGTTTCTCTCATTGTGATAAACAACGGTACCTAGAGCCATCCAATTTTGAATAACGTAATCCTTCATCGAATATGAGCATCCGGAAGCCCTCATTTGGAATTTGTTTTATTATATATTTCATATTTTGTCAGATATTAAAGAATTTTTGATTAACAAGCTCAACTGAACGATTTCAAAGCGAAGAATGGCAACACTGTATGTGAAAAAAAAACATTTTTATCTCCAGTGCACGAGAATGTGTATCGGAAATTCTGAAGGTATGCTCTTCTAAATATTTTGTGATATTGCTGTTGTGTTTGATTTTGTGGTTTATGTGCGAAAAACATGATATTTAATAAAGAAAGGTAACACCCAAAATGTTAATGTAAATCTACATAACATTTTATTATATACATCTACAACATTAACATTATAAACATACAAAGTATTAGCTTTTAGATTTTACACAAAATGTAAAATCTAAAAGTTTTCAGATTTACATATATATATTTTAGTCCAAAGAGGCAATTAGCCCAGAAAGACTATTAATTTCGTTTTGGCATTTTACGTACATTCACTAAAAGCGTTGTTTCCCTTTTTAAAATGTTGCCACCAAATACAATTAACTAAATCTGCATAAATGTATGTATGTTTCTCGCATTGTGATAAAACAACGGTACCTAGAGCCATCGAATTTTGAATAACGTAATCCTCCTGCGAATATGGGTTATCTGGCAGCCCAAATTTGTAATTTGTTTTATTATCGATTTCATATTTTGTATAACTTTAACTAATTTTTGATTAACAAACTCAAGGATTTCGCAGCGATCAATGGCAACGTTGTACCAAAAAAACATTTTTATCTCCAGTGCACGAGACTGTGTATCGAAAATTCTAAAGATATGCTCATTTTAAATTATTTTGTGAGATTGCCTTTGAACTGAATTTTATGGTTTAAGTTCGAAGAACATGATATTTAATAAGTAAAGTAAATAAAGGTAATACACAAAATGTTAAAAATACTCCCCTTTGAACGTAATTTAAAATCTGAAACCTTTCAGATTTTCTTTTTTTATGTTTATTTTTTATTTCATGCTTTGTACATTTTAATGAATGCTTGGTTAACAGAATTAGCGATTTGAAAGCGAGTAGTGGCAACACCATGAGGAATAAACCACTTTTCTCTCTAGCGTGCAAAACTGTCTATCGGAAATTCTAAAGGTATGCCGACTTTTTCTGATTTTCTGATTTTCTGCAGAATTGAATTTTTGTAGCAATAATGGAATGTTTGTAGCGTAAATGCGAAGAACATGATATTTAATAAATAAAGTTGGCACTCAAAACGTTAATAATAAAAAAACAAAAAAAACTTTTTAAAGTAATTT
Source organism: Stegodyphus mimosarum (assembly GCA_000611955.2). Classification (NCBI taxonomy): domain Eukaryota; kingdom Metazoa; phylum Arthropoda; class Arachnida; order Araneae; family Eresidae; genus Stegodyphus; species Stegodyphus mimosarum. The sequence continues at coordinate 542,505 of KK116199.1, forward strand.
TACTAAGCAAACTGAATTTTGATATAATTAACTGAGAAAAGAGTGACAAAAATAGAAAAATGTATGCTAACACTTAATATTTCATCTGGAATTCTGAGTATATGCTGCTCTGATGCTTTTAAAATTTTTGTGATTTTGCTGTTGATCTAGTATATATGGCATAAGTGTGAAGAAAATGATGCTCAATAATAAAGCTAAAAAGACAAAAAAAAAATGGTTTAACGGGAATGAATGCAACAGCAGACTGGTAGACTGCGAGCCTAACAAGAGCATAAAATCTTTAACAACTATTTTGAGTGAGAGTTAAAATGTGAAACCTTTCAGATTTTTTTCCTACTTTTTTTCTTTCTTTTTTCTATTTTGTTTTTAATATTCGCTATATTATACTTTAAAAATAATATATGGCCATAATATTTGGTGCAGACATTTGAAAAGTGATACGGCCAAAAATGTTGAGTTTGATATTAATAGCCCCTCTGGTGCTCAAAAGTATTTTCATTTAGTTATAAGGCTAGATAAAAAGAATATTGTGAAACAATTTGAGTTGATGATTTTTATGAGTTATTTTAATAAAAGGAATGATTAACTAGTCCCGAAAATAATTCTTCAACCGACCATGTGCAGTCAACTGGTTAAGACCACCCAATGCTAGGAGTTCAGTCAGGGCTCTATCCTAGACAAACATCCCCATGTGTAAACTTAATAAGAGCCGGCTATCCTTGAAAAATCCACCATGAAGGCTTCTTTCTCCTTAGGTAGATAGCAGTTGCATGCTTTGCTATATTCGAATAACCTTCTAAACCGTTTAACTAATTTCTGTGGGTACTGTTTCATGATCTCTTTACCGTTATGAGCTCTCCTGCCACAAATCCTGTGATATTTTAGTTTTAATGATGTATACTTTACTTAACAACACCGAACGTTGAAATTTTTCAACAGAAATGTAGAAACACTTTCAGAATTTAAACAAGAACTATCCAAAAATATATATATGAATTAGAAGTTTTACACTGTAAGTACATTTTAGATCGTGAGTAAAGTTACTAAAAATTTGAATTAAGTAAATATCTAAGTAGCAGCTTAGATATCTAAGTGCTATTATAACACGCGTCATTTACCATTTTATGTCCAGGAAAGGAGATGCTTGGTCAAACGCTATCTAACGAAACTTCTCGGAAGCATGGATTTGGAAACCAAATGTAATCAGATTTTGTTATTTTATGAAAGAGGTAATATTTAAATTATCACGTGTACATAAATCACCTGTTCACAATTTTACAGGAAAGAATGTTAACACATTCCATATAATTACATGAATTTTTAAACATCCTGCTTTTAAAATGTTAGTTTTCTCTGTTATGATTGTATAACAAATGTTCCTTGATAAATTCTTCGGAAAAGAAATATTTTGTTGAAAGGATTAAAAAAATCTTTTGTGTAGAACATGAGAACTAAATGTATAGTTGTTTATCATAATGAGTTCATCTTTTGTCGTATTGCTTTAAGATGGCATATTTCAATGACAATGCGTTGAAATGAAGTGTCTTAGAACGACACCATTTTGAGACCAAATTATTCATATTTCAGTTGCTCTAAAAGGCTGCATTTTCATAAGCGTGAGCTTTTGTTTAAAATTAAATTAATTTTCTGGTAAATATTTATTTAAATGATGTTTCGGCTGTACTGCTGTGTTTTAAAGGGAAATGATGTAATTTAAAATTTTTATTTATTTATTTATTTATTTTGCTTTCTTTAAGACATGCTAAATCTCTTCCTTTCACTGAAAAGTAAAAACAGATGAAAACAGATCAATTCTTCTTAGTTATTTTTCTCACTCTCTTTCATATTTTTAACCTTTATTCTTTCAAAAAAATATCTGATGTGGACGACACTTGACTTCTTTGTACGGTCTGTTAAATTATACAAATTTTTTTCTGCACTTTATTTAAACTCACTTCTTCGAATTTCATTAGATATATATTTTTCATTCAATCGATTGATTTTCCACTTCGCCGCAACGTAATAATATATAAAAACTCAAAGCACCTTTATTAAAAATTGCAAAATATAGATAAACCTGAAACACCAAGCACAGTTAAAACAATTTTTTTACAATTAAAATCATAGTTTCTACACAAAAACAAGCAATTCCGACAACGAATAGGAAGACAATATTTTAGGTGCACAAAATTGAAAGTTAACTTTTGACCCCAATTGGGGAAAAGACACTGAAGTTGGTGCACAAAATGACTTAATTCATTGTTCTACTAAGAGTTTCAAATGTAAACAAATAGCGGCCTCGTTAGCCTTAGCTCCACTTAAGCTTTTAAATTGTTGATAATTCTACAAGTACTGCATGCAGATTAACTAAAGGAGTAAAAACCAGTAAGTAACCAGTAACTAAAGGAGTAAAAACCAGATTGCAGTCTCATATACAAAATTTCAATGTTCTACGGCTACTCGTTTTTGAGTTATGCGAGATATATACTTACGTACGCAATTGATGCCAAGCAAAAAAAAATCATTCAAATATATTCGAGAGCGATCAAAGCGGATATTTTTGTTAAAATATGATACCCGAAATTTTTCGTGATTAAAAAACTTCGTTTACTTCGAATAAGGAAGTGAAAAATCAAAGAACAGTTCACCGCACATATTTTCTCCTGTCCGCATATGTACTAAACGCATATGTACTAAACGCATGAATGCTTCATAACTGACATCATTTACCATTTTACAAAAGTCCAAGAAAAAAGATTTTTGATCATGGGCAATTACTTTAGAACTCAATATTGGTACTAGTTAACAAGATAAATTGATATTTTTTCTATATAATCAATTAAATGTAATTATCTAAATTTCCCTTAAGATCAGAATAAGCTTAATTAAAACACACTTTTCTTTATAAAGTATTAACAAGCTTCTTACAGTCTACACCCTAGTGTAAGATTTAATGAAAATTTAAACCGCATAAAGGGTATTAGTAAAATTAAGCGTTAAATATCTGCGTATAGAGACTTAAGCGACGGAAATTCCTATGCCATTGAATGTATGAATCAATAATAACACTTTACAAATTTTCATTGTTATGATGTAATACTTCACATTTGATATTACTCTAGATACGTTTGCTTAATGTAACTTAATATCAATATTTTCTGTTGTATGAACTTCTTTTTAATTTCTTTCTTTCTTCTACAAACTTGAGTTTATGTTATGCTAATGTTCTTGGTCTAATGCTAATGTGAAGAGCTAATTTCACTTACCGTGAAAACTTAAGGTAATATAGGAAATATAGCTTAATGACGCGGAATTAAATCTTTTCTAAGGTTACGATACAGTCTTCATGGATTAACCCAAGTAATACAAATTTTTAGATTTGCAAAATTTTAGAATACTGGAGCTATACATCATAATACAGGCAGTGAGACCCCCCATAAAGATGCATATGAGCCCAAAAAAGAATTTCGCAACCCTAAGCAGAGCTTGGATCCTTAGTTATATACCATGATTTCAGAATTTAGGATTTTTATCTACCCTGCGACCCCACTAAAAGTTTTCGCCATCCAGAATGGCGGAAGCATAGTTTAAATGCACATTGATATATATGCACATGCCACAAGTTTTTGCCAATAGCTTGTGCACTAAATGAATTTAGTTCCAAACATTAACTGTGCAACACATTCTGTGAAATATGAACCTAATAATAAAGGCTTATTTTAGTCTTTGTCTAAGCGGTAGTTATTATTTAAATTTTCTTTACTTAGGAACACGTAATAGATTATAAAAAATAACATAATTTTAACCTCTTGATTTTGAATTTTTGTGCTTCTTTATAATGTGGTTGGAGTGAAAATGTAACTAGCATGACGTAAAATAGACCGGTATAATTTTTCTTCGTAGGTTACCGGAAAAAAAAGTCCGGTTCATAGATATTCTTTCTGTAAGAAATGCACTTTTATTTACAAAGACATTTATTCATAGTATTGGATATTCAGCCCACCAAAAACAGGTCCACACTACAGCCTAAAGCCTAAATATCTTTCCTTCTTGGATACCGTTCCCTTCAGTTAGCATTAACAAGTATACCTTGTTATAACTCCCCTTTGGCTGACGAAAACTCTGAAGTTTTTTTACTAATTGGACAGTAGCTAAAAGCTATAAGAAGTAAATTCTAAAATATCATTAAATAATTAGTAAGCTATTTTATTCTGAATTTCTAATTTATTCGAGTTTTTTTCCTGTGATCTCCATATTAAAAAATTTTCGAAACTTCGCTAATTTCTGATTTTGTAAAAGAAACTGCAAGGACAAGAATGTACTATTTACAACTATTATTTTGCTGAATCAATTTATTATAAAAAATCAATTCCACTTGAGTTAACACTAAGTGACTTATTATATCAAGAGAAAAGTAAAATAATTTTTTACTAATGTATTTCTAGTTGAGAATACTAACATGTAAAAGATTAACTATTAAATGACTGAGGATCTGAATAACTCCCATTTTCAGTTATCACGTCTAAATTTTCTAAATTTCAGTTGTTGCATCTAAATAAACTGTATAAGAAAAGCGAAAACTTTTTTTAATTTGAGGTTCAGTCACATAAAATGTTCAGAATATCTGTGTGAGTAACAACCTGGCACCAAGTAAATAACTGCTCTTTCCTCTTTACAATTTCCGACGCGCCCTGCAAAGGCAAGGAAGTAACTCGTCCTGGAAGATTTATTCTCCGTCTCGTGCTGCCGTCACCAAGTCATCCGCCATCTTGCGGACCCGTGGATCGATAGTCTCCACCCCTCCCGATTACGGGATGACTCTTCCGTCTCCTCCCACTCCATCATCGACTCCCTCACCCTCATCCGATCCTCTCACCCCCCTTCTCGCTCCTCGATTCCTATCGTTACAGTTTGAAATGCGAGACAGAAAAGATTCGAGAATCAATTCCTCGGATGTTTACCACATCCGGCAATATTGTCGTTTATACGAGGAAAGATCTTGTTGACGAAAGTATCCAATGAGACGTCTTGGCAAGACTCTGTCTGTGTCCTATTATTTGCCTTTTTTCTTTCTTTTTTTTTTATTTGAACCTAATTCCAATAAGGGCATCAAATACCTATTTTGCCAATAACTGCTGACCGGAAAGCAAATGCTAGATTTCGGAACCAGTTGCTGCTTTTTAATATACGAATTTTGGCCTGCAATGTGTCCTCAAAAGCTTTAACCAGTTTTAAATTATTTTAAAATAACTATATGAATGTACTGAATGAATGCGATAAGTGTTTTAACTCAAAAGGAAAAATCTAATGTGTACACCACCTGACTTCCTTGTAGAGAATATTAAATTATACCCAATTTTTGCTGCATTTCATTTAAACTTATAACCTCGAATTTCATTAGAAATATATTTCGCATTCAATTAATTCAGTTTTCACTTCAAGGCAAGGCAAAAATACATAAAACTTCAAAATATCTTTATTAAAAATTGAAAAATACAAAAAAGTTTAAAACATAAATACACTCAAAACAATTTAAAGAACAATTTTTACGATTAAAATTAGAGTTTCTACACAAAATCAAGCAATTCATCTTGCCAAGAAGGCAGATACTTCGGCGCCGAAAACTGAAAGTTTACTTTTGGTCTCAAAAGACTCTGAAGACGTAGGAACTGAATTCATTTGTTGTGGACCCTATGCTAAGTTTATGGGATAATTTAATAACGTAAATGTAATTCCAGAATGGGTTAAACATTATTTAATTCATAATAGCTTAGTTTCTCTAGATTGGCAACAAATCTACTATTCTGCAGAGTTTCAAATATAAACAAATATGGCTGCTATGGTAAAAAAATTAGGCTTAGCCGCACTGACACAACTTTTCAATTTTGATAGTTGTACAACTATCGCATTCAGATTAACTAAAGGCATAAAAACCTTAACTAGAAGATAAGGACAATATAATTCAATCATTTTTAAAGCAAAAAATGCATAATTTACCAATATAAGAATTAAAAAACTGAGCTCACGAAGCCGAATAACAGAGTAGGCATGTATTTTGCAATTAAAATTAATTAAATTTTAAATTTAATTTTCCTTTTTATTAACAGAGAATATTTATTAAATTTAAATATATGTATATTTATATACTTCTGTTGCGGCCGATTGCCGCTAAAAAGGAGGGGCAGTACTACATGCTATAGTAGCCCTATACAAAATTTCAACGTTCTAAGGCTACTCGATTTTGAGTTATGCGAGATACATACACACATACATACGGGCGTACGTACAGATGCCTCGTACGGATGTAAGTACGTACAGATGCCTTCTGAATCTATTTTAAATCAGTTTTATAATTCGTTTGGGGAAAAAGAGTTCTTTATTCTGTCCTTACTTACAGATGTCGAGCAAAAACATCGTTAAATTGCATTCGATAGCGGTCAAAATGGATATTTTCGTTGAAATATGGTACAAGGAATTTTTTGTGATAAGAATACTTCCTTTACTTGGTACAAGGAAGTAAAACTTTAAAATAATTAAATATGAGAACCCTTTTTCACCGAACATTGTCTAAGCGGTAGTCGAATTTTAACAATACTTAGCTGTAAGAATGTCGATATCATTTTTATGATCTACCTCTGTCTCATCTTAAGTTTATTATGTCACCAACTGAAGTAGTACAAACCTGCTTTTGATAAATTCCAATAAAATTTCACAAGAGCTTAAAATTAGTCACAACTGAACCTTAATCTAAGATTGATTTCATTGAAAAGATTGAGTTTTCCTTAAATCACCACTCTGAGGTTGAAATTTATCTAATTTGAAATTTCAAACGGGGGTACTTTTCTTAAGTTTGCACTAAACATGTTTGAATTCAAATGAACGTTGTAACATTTTGTGTCTGGGATCCTGTGTCTATAGATCAATGACCTGCTTTTTTGAAAGAGAAACCTTTCGTAGCAGTAAATTTCCGTTTCCTTGTTAAATTTTAGGATTACGTATTTAATTTTAGGTTTTACGTATTTTTAAAATTTTCTAAACTCTTTGAGGACACTCTGCACTACACTTAACATGACTTTAAAGAAATAAACATAGTTAAAATAATCATTCATTTCGGCAAGATTCCTACTTCTTCTTTTAAAGAATTTTTGTTTGGATGCCAGAGTAAGTTACGATGAAATTATAAAAAAAAACACTTCCTGCGAAAAATCAACTGAAAACGAGCTGTGCAAACTATTGATATGCAAGATGTTCTAAGAAGGTAACTACAGCTTGCCATTTCTTTATACTTGATCCCTAATATGTATTTCCATTTAAAAAGTTCCTTGTAATGGGGTAGAAATTTTACAGAAACAGTTTTATCACCGGAATTAAAAAGGTGTTGTAAACACAAAATCTCTATTGTTATAAGATAGTAGCACAGAAAACTTTCTAATTAGTAAAATATTATGTGTTATTACATTAAATACAAAAGTTCCATATCTTAAGGAAAACAACTTGAGAAAATATACGAGGAAAATATTATTGACGTAAATCATTTTTCAGTGTTTATATACTACCGATATTATACATGTTTCGACCAAATTTAAGGGGCAAATGCAAAATAAAAATTGTTATATTAGTAAAAGTTGTTCTTGATATTAAATTTGTAACTCATTTTCTGAAAATATTAACTACGCATACAAATATCCTTGCAAATTTTGCACGTTAAAATAGGAAACTTTTTGCACTTAATTCATAAAAAAAATTAACATATTATTAATTCGAAATTTTGCTTTACCGAGATCATACAAAAATTAGATTTTACTTTAATAGAATACTACCTCTCTCACTTGTTAAATCATTTCTATGATTTATGCATACATATGTTCTCATTAATTTATTCAAAAGTACTGGAATTAGTATGCTTATAATGAATCTAGATTCAGATAATGATTTTGATTAAACAATAAATTTCCAAATTAACGTGATTTTTTTATCATCCTGTACTATTGATAACCCTTAGCTCGAGTTACATTTGGTAACATTGTTCAATTAAAATACAATAACACGCCGAACAAATATTAATTTAGATGTCAAACAACAAAAATCAACAATTTGAAAATATAACGTATTTGACTTCTAAATTAATATTGTTCAAATCAACTTAACTATAAATTTCAGCGTTACCCAATAGTTACAGTTTGGAAAAAATACTGGCTGATACTGTTAACACGAGAAAGTGAGTTTATGTTAAAGTTCTGATTTAGTAGATAGGTTAATTTAACCTTCTCAAGTCTGTCGTTTTGCTAAGACACAGCGATAATTCGCTCCAAGTCTGTTAGGAGTTTGATAATAAATAATGCTACCCAAAAAGGTCAAACTCTGTAACCTAAAATAGAAATCAAAGGGATGGACAAGATTACTCTTTCTGCTAACTCGTCCTATAAAGTAAATTACAGCAATGTGCAAGAGTTTATTAAAGATTTAGCAATTTCTTATTTTTTCCCCCGTATGTAAAGTAAATTATGAGCCAGTTCTTTTTAGAAAGTCTTTCGTGAAGATATGTTTTTCCTCTGGCAGATGGCCTTTTATACTTTACTCCAATTCAAATAATCCAGATACCACAGTTCTGCAAACAGAGATATTTGAGTTAATTATAAATTATATAAAATATTCATGGAATGTTTTATGTTTAATAAATAAGTGAAAATACATTGATGCTGAGAAAGATTTGTTTTAAACTTTATGAATCCGAAGACAGCCTTCTCCCGTTTTCAGCTACATTGTTTGGAATGCACAAATTAGATAGATAACCAATATCCTAAATTTATGAACTTTAAAATGGCATTCTGAAGAGTATGGTTTAGCTCTTAAATATCTGATATTTTTCTAGAAACGAACATTTTAAAATTATATGATTATTTAATTTGAATTCTCAATTTTATTATCCAACAAATTTATATTTTTTTAGAATCAAGAGGTTTCGTTTAAATGCCTAAATTAGTTATTTTACCAAAAGAGCAATAATAATAAAAAAATCATCGATAAAATTTTTAGTATTAATCATTATAAAAACTAAAGAAAAAAAAGACTAACTTAGAAGAATAAATTAGCATTAGTAACCTCATCTATCCTTTTACATATCATATTGGGGCTGATGGCATTGAAACCTAAGAAGGGAAAAAAATCACTGAAAATAAATATGCATCACAATAAATTTAATCAGTTATAATAAAAGAATGAATTATCATATTTTCATGCATAATAAAAATTTTGCATTGTTCTTCAATAATAGTACATCGCATTGTAAAAAAGAGATAGTGGTAAATCATTTTTATCATGCTTTCTTTATCTAGTATAAGTTTTCCCTGTTTAGTGATATATAATTTTAATGCATATTATATGTAACTATTATATTTTAGTGTTTCATTAAACTTTTCATATTTGTGATGGGATTTATCATCCCTTAAGATATTTCTCAAAACTTGAATTTGAAATGTCTCCATATTCAAGGCTGCTTCATTTTTCTAGCTCCAGCCATTAAAATTGAAATGAGCTAAAAACAGAAAAGTCAATAAGAAAGTATTTAGGTCTTGTTTAAAAATTCTGATATGCAAAATTGAAACTTATTTCGAATAATTTTTTTTCGCTTTAAGAATAAATATTCTCAGATTTACGTAAAAAGTTATCATCTTATGAATAACGCCTTATCTGTAAAGATTCTATTCTAGATCACGAGTAATATTATTTTCTGTATGTAAGTCAAATTCTAATTTCAAGCTAGTATATAAAATAAGTTTTTTGAGAAAATGTTGCTTAACTTTGCCAAATTCCGCTGCTGATTCAATTAAACATTTCAATTTTGAACTTGATTTTCCATTTCTAAAGGCTTTAATATCCTCTAAAATGGCCAAATACTTCTAATACGACCAATTTTTAAGCTTGTAATTTTTAACCAGTTTAATACTATATAATATTAAAAAATGCCGTGTTACAGAACTTTTATCAGGGATGTTCAATATCTCTATTTGATTATGTTTTCAGAAAAACTGCTTAATTTCAAGGATGGGCATCTTGGTGGAGTAATCGAAAGAAGAGGTTTATATATTTATTTATTTGTAATATGCAAATATTAAATACTAAACTGAACAACATTTAACTAGACTTTAAAATTGTAAAATTGAATTTATTGTCTTTAGTTTGTTAATCAGGACGAAATAAGCCTCGTACCTTTTCGCTCACAAGCGATAAAGACAAAGTCGATTTTAAACTAACGATTTTAACAATGTTAAAATCTGCTTCGTCTTTTTAATTTGATCAGCTGTTTTATAGCTTAGAAATTAAACTTTTTTTTTCCAGATTTTTTGGAAATGAAAACTGCGAATATTGATTCCGTGGATTTTGATATTCAAGAATATACCAAATGAATCTGCAGCTGCTGTAGGGTAAATAACTTAATTTCTTAACTCCTACTAATATAGTTATCACCATGTCTGTGAAGTAACATCTGAGTCAGATGGATTATTTGATTAAGGCAGAGCACGCGAGTACTTTGTACCTAAGAGAAGGGATGGCTTCATGATGGACTTTATAAGGGAAAACGGCTCGTATGGGAAAAACCACGAAAACGCACATCCACTTAGCCCTTTTCCCTGGAAACGGATCCATGTCGAACTACCAGTGTTCAGCGACTTTACCGCTCTGCCGCTGGTCGGTACTACTGAGTCAGAGAAGGTTTAAGCTACCTTTTTACTTAAAACTTTAAACTGAGCAGATGCCCAGCTTGTGCTTACAATTTAAACCTTTGCAATTTGCGAGATGTCAAACAATAAGTGCGCGATTGACTTCGGCTAGCAAAATGGCTAACCTCAGATGACTTAAGGTGCAGAGCTCAGCCAGATATTGGTACTACGGTTAGCACCACCGTCAGAAGCTCTCTCTCTTACATCTTATTTACACCGTGGTGAAAGCTAACGAAAAGATGTAACACTGCAGCTCAAAATGAGAAGATAATGGGTTAATTAACATAAATATCTTACTCTGTTACCAGTAATACAAGAAAAGAAACGAAATAACAAACAGGAATTGGTCTAAATTAACCCCTTTTACCAATGAATGGACATGACTTTTTAAACCAAAGTAAAAAAAAAAGGACTTCTGATTTTATTCTTACATTTAATCTCTTGTTTGGCTCCGAAAAGCTGAGATAGATCCTAAAATGAAACGGGGAACCCAATCCAATCAGACTTTTCTCTCGGAATAAGAAGAAGGACTGAAAACAAAGTTGTTTGTACTTACACTTTCTGCAACTTGTTTCAGCAGGGAAGATAGTGTCTTATTAAGGGAGCGATATTTTTTTCCAGAATGTTTTCTTTTTTCTTTACTCGCTGACATGAAGATGAGTCAGCAGTTGTTTACCAAACATTGAGTGGCACGCGCCCTCTTTGAGGAGGGGGCAGCACGCGACTTCAGGTGTTCGGTGAGAACATCGCGGGGGTGGATTCCGAGGGGAGCATCCCGGAGGGGAGTCTTTGTTGGATGGCCTGTCATTTCCGAAGTAAACAAATCCCGGGCTCTCTATCCCAGAAGGTCTCCTTCACTGGCTATTTATCGCTCTGTCAAGCAATATTCAATCTCCAAGTAGAATATAGACGATAGAAGTTTGATTTTTTATTAAGAACGCTTAAGATCATTAAATATGTCCGCACACTCTTTTCTGCTTATTTTGCCAAAATAAGATCTTGTGGTGCATCCCCGATCTATCCCACTGTTTGGGACTGAAACTTGCATTATACTGGGAAGTTCTAATAGAAGTGCCGAATTTAATATGCTCGGAAAAAAAAAACTTTTATTTTTCGAAAATACAAATTATTTTTACATATTTAACAATAGTTAAAGCTTCCGATTTAAAAATGATGAGTTTGATTTGACATGGCAACACTGACATTTTATCACTATCAGTTCATTTCGCATTTTTGTTGTAGCTTAGTCAGCATAAAGGGCTACACAAAGAAACAGCGATTTTTGGTTGTAGAAACTTATTGCCAGAATAGTGAGTATTATGTACAAACTGTTAGAGAGCTTCTGCAAACTGTGGATGTGAAAGTGAATTAAATGAAACAGCAATTCGCAGATTGATAAAGAACTTAGAGGACACAGCACCGACAGTCGACATCAAATCACTATGCTCTCCAGAGAGGTAATAATTTTGCTGAAAATTCAAAAAACCTGAACTTAAAGAGGAAAGTGAACATGTCATTATCCCCCTCGACTGTCATATATCTGAAAAAGTGATTACGAATTTTACTGAGAGCTTGAGGTAATTCTTACAATCTTGCAAATAAGATTAGTATTCGAGTCCAAATCTAAGATCCGCTCGCTCTTAGTCATATTCTTCTTAAGTAACGAAAAAACTGCAGTGCAACTTTTAAAATCATCTGGGCTTGTAAGCAAAGATAGCGCGAAGGCAACATCTTTACCAAAATGAATATACCTTATGACATAGGATTTGATGACCTAAACTATCAACAACAGAATGTCAAGTCGTCTGGCTATCATAACCCTATGCAAAAACTGCATGATCATCTGTCTTTGCGCAGATAGTCTCTTCACTGGAATTGCCAATACCATCAAGGAATTTTCTTAATGAATTGTAAATAAATTCCAAAATATAATGAAACTGAAGCTTGATGATAATGTTGATTAATCTCGGAAACTGCTACAATGAAAACGACTTTTAAAGTTTAGTTCTTATTTTCTCGAGATACTGTTTGTTTTAAGAGCTACAATGATGTTAGCGTCATTCGTATCAGACTAGCACTAAGATGACTGATTTTTCACATTTCCCAATTTTATTCCAGGGTTAGTTCTACGAAATGCGCATCAAATAAGAAAGCATAATTATTATTATAATGATACTTGTCCTGGTTTTATATTTGGATCATTATTAATATTATTTCCTCAAAGTTAAATAAAGAAAAAATGTGCATTTTTGTTGAAAAGAGTATTTACGTTATAAAAGAGGGAAACATTTCATTGCTCTTAAATCAATAAAAGTATATCAGTCTCTCGCTCTATTATCGCAAGTTAATTATAAATGTAATAGAATAAAAATGAAAACTAAGTTTACAATCTTCTCTTACAGCTTTTATAACAAATTATTCCTTTTGGAACTTTAGGGTACAACGGTGACAGATTGAACGCTTAATTTAATCGCTTAATCGTAAGAAACGCTTAATTTAATCAAAATATTATAAAAAGCATAATTAAAAGAAACCAAGTGAATTTCAAGGTTTAAAAAAAAATCTAAAAACGACTGGAAAGAGAGATAAATGCATATCGATGCTTAAATACACAGTCTGATTAGAAAATGCCAATCATTCACCATAAATTAGGAAGAGGTGTAAAGAAAAACATGCAGGGGATATATTTTTAATAATACCCTAGTTAATACGTACATTTATAGACTAAGAAACATTAGTTTGAATTACCTTATTTAATACGGTGAAGTCAGTGTTTTGAAATCGGTTTTGGCGAGTTCTTGCCCACCCCCCAAAAGAGAAATTGACAGCAACCCCACTCCGTCATCATATTTGGACAATAATTTCGGAACTACCTCCAACAGCCCAACCCACCAGAGAATAAAAAGCAAAGCAAAGTTTTTTCTTTATGGACAAGAACTGAAAAGAAAACACCTCTGAAAAACTAGGGCGTTATACATTGGAGTTTTTCACACCTAGCCCATTGAAATTGTAGGCGTTAGGCTTAGCTCGTGTTAGGCCTGTTTAGGCGCTTTTAAACGGAAGCGTCTGCTATTCTTTTGTTATACTTGTTTGCTTAAGAAGCTTTCTCTGTGACCTACTATTTTTTATGTTTACTCACTCCCGCTCACTATACTGTTAGTTTATTTTTTTACTAACGGTATCCCGCCCACCCAGTCGACAAATCACCCTCAGTAAAAAGATCTGTGTTATTTTCTTGCTTATGCTACGAACAGGCTTCTTTTGTGTCATGTTTTAAAGCTATGCTGTATTCTTTTAAGTGAAACCAAAAGAGGGACAACAGACAGGAAGTCATTCGTCTTAGCAATAAAACAACTGATGAAAACTATGTTGATGCATCGAGAGTTTCGATGTCGATTAATGATGTTCGTCGATTTCATGCATCAATATTTATCGATTTGCTGATGTCTTATTTCGAAATGGTTGAATAAATTTTAAGAGATATTATCGTTAGGGCCTAATAATCGTTAGGGCAAAATATTTCTCATTTAGAAATAACTTCGGAAATTCATATCATTTTATGTCACATTAATTTCAAAATATTTTAACAGTTTTGAACAAATTTCTGATATATAACAGTAAAATTAAAACAAAAACTGTAATTGGTATGTAAAATAAATTAATTCCTTAAGTTTTGTTTTAAAAAAAAAAGAGAACATGACAGAGGTCCATAAAATAACCCCCCCCCGGAAAATTAATTTTACAAATTTCTGATGTATAACAGTAAAATTAAAACAAAAACTGTAATTGGTATGTAAAATAAATTAATTACTTAAGTTTTGTTTTTAAAAAAAAAGAACATGAAAGAGGTGCATAAAATAAAGGAAAATTTTTCTTAATTTTTTTCATGACACTAATAGTACAAATGTCATTAATGTTCTTTAAATACATTACTTGTAAAACTTTATATTCTCCAAAATCGGAAGGCAATTTAAAAATCTCGTATCCCTTGGGATGGCAATATCTCCAAGAATCAGCAATTTGCCGATTCGTGCGGATATTTCGTGAAAAAGAATGATGATCTGATAATGCAGCGTATCATAAAATAACACGAAAAAGGGAAAGATCAAAACACAGACATTTCTGACGACATAAGCGCAGTGAAATTTCCGAATACTTACGAATGAACAGAATAAGCGTCATAAGCGTCATATCTGATTATTTGATTAATGGATTACTGCAAAGCGCATGAGGGATATCTACTAAGGAGAGGAATGACTTCACGGAGAACCTTTTCAAGGTAAACTGGCTAGTATTTAAGTTACACATGGAGAAAACCCCAAAAACCTACCATGCAGCTAGTTTATTCTCTAGGATTTTAATCAGGATTGAGGTACCAAAAGAAGCTATTCCAAAATAAAACTTTGCATTGAAATCAGATTTTAAAGATGAAAGAACATTGTACCATCATTTGGGTTGTAAAACAAAAATTCTAGCCATCCGCATTTTTAATCATTTCTTTTGTGAATTTACATTTTAATCTCTTCAATAAGCGAAACACCTTCCCTAAGGCAGCTTGCTCTATTTGATATTTGCTACAAACATTAAAACTAATGCATTTAATTCCCTTTCGCTTTTTCCCTGCTATAAAAATGATTGTTCGTTATTTGCTTAAAATTTTAATGATAATGTTGTTTTTCTGTTAATATTTAAACTCGAAACTATAAATTCGTTGAGTTAGTTACATCTCCACAGAAAAGTAGATTTTAACTTTAGAGCTTTCACCAACTTTCTGCATTAAAATCCGATAAAATATTCCCTTTCAATCAAATAACGACATTGAAAACCATAAATAAGAAGTTTAATATGTGCTCTTTTGTTGTGAATGATACATAGAATAAACGGTGAAAAACTATTTTATCATTGTTAGAAAAATATAAATAATAAATTTGCCAAAAATTAATTCAAACGGATTAAGGCTACTTCCA
This sequence comes from Stegodyphus mimosarum, assembly GCA_000611955.2. Classification (NCBI taxonomy): domain Eukaryota; kingdom Metazoa; phylum Arthropoda; class Arachnida; order Araneae; family Eresidae; genus Stegodyphus; species Stegodyphus mimosarum. The sequence continues at coordinate 558,193 of KK116199.1, forward strand.
GATTTTGAATTTCAGTTTCCATCTTATATGGAATGATGCATTTTATTTATTAAGATAGCTTCCAGTTTAAAAGTTAGATTTCTTCGCCCAAAAGCGCTAAGGTTTAAACTGTGAGAGCCAAATATATTCCCGCCATTTATTAGTGGATAATTGGAAAATAAACTTTTGAAAATATTTCGAGATTTTTAGATAAGATTTGAATTCAGAGCCTGATTTACGAAAGAGTAAACGGGACATGTGATACGAACCGCCACTTTCTAGGAAGGCCTTTCCGAAAGAGCTTGAAAAGGAATTAAGAAAAGAATTTCAAATCTATACAGTATTTAAAATATACAAATTTTTTTAAAAATTGCTATTCTAAGTTTTAGAAATATAAACTTAAATGTAGGAACAAGATTTTAAATTTAGTACTTGAGTTTTTTATGTGTTTCTTCAAAAATCAGTTACTGGCTTGCACATTCGCTGGTGACGTCAATTGCCAATGAAATGTTTAGCAAAACCTCGATTTATAAATTAATGAAAACTTTTAGCGTCAATATTTGGTCATCATATTTAAAACTCGTAATATTATACGAATATGAAAATCTTTTGATAATCCTAGGTGTTTTTTCATCGGAAGAAAATTTAAAATTCATTCATTCATTATATTTTAAATAACACGTGACAAACTGAAATGATGAAAACAAAACATACGGAAATCTGAAATGGATTTTTTTTATTTAAATAACTAACTTTAAATGAAAAAATATCAGTTCATTATATTACTTCACAAAATATTTCGAATAATTTGCATTAGTGAAATCTACTGCATTAGAGAAATCTGCTACTACTAATATAGTAAGAAGAAATGTTTAAAGACGAGATAAGATATAAAAAAGTGTACAGTAATTTGGAATAGAGAAATAAAGTAAAATAATAATATTAATTTCAAAAATTAAAAAACTGGAAATGTATATTATAGTTAATTCTTCCAGTGATAATACCAAGTTATAAATGCAAAGAAAACGAATAGAAGCTTAATAATGTAAATAGACTGCAAACGACAATTTTTTAAGTTGCTTTTTTTCTTACATTTCTTTCATATGAATGCACATAGGGCTCGAAAACAATATTTTTAGATGCAGGAATTGTATGAAATCTTTAATAATAACCCCATTTTTATTGTAGTTAGTTCCAAATGAAGACTGTATTTGCCCTTACTTATTTTGCACGAAAATTCTTCCTTCAGAAGTCTTCAATCCATACACTAATATTATACATGCATCTTATTCGATTAGGCATTTGTTGCAGGTTAGTGTCTTTGGAGTGGATATTTCAAGAGAAAAAGTGGACGTTCTCCTGAAAAGAACAACATTCAGGAGAAGTTAGAAGATAAAAGAGGATGTTACTATTAAAAAAAATAATGTACCCTCTTGTTGCGTAAATTCCTGTCTGGTATGCTTGTAATTAAGATTCCCGCGATTGTAAAAGTGACTCCCTCAAGTCTACTTGTTGGCTCATCGTGATGTGTGAGTTGGATTGTCTCCTGTTCTCTGCAGCTTCAAGAACTCCAGCATCGAAGAGGGGTTGTCTCGAAATTAAGCTAATTCTTGTTAGATTCAAACACAGAAATATTTCATGTTGTGAAAGCCATGCAAGGGTTGATTAAGAAGTGCTTTAATAATTTACGATTTGAGCAAAAAAGTATTTTCTCCAAACATAGATTTCCCTTACTAGTTGTAACTATGTAAAATTAGAACTTGTGCCTATGTGTTTTCTACTTAAATGATTCTGACTGATTAATTTAATGCTCATTTGACTAAATGAGCTGTTCAGAACTTCTCTACCTTATTACAGGATATTCATGAAAGATGTTGTTTCATAATATATAATTTATATTGCCAGTTCTGAATACTGTCACGAGCAGGTGGATTCATAATGGATTGAATGCATGCAGAACCGATTGTAGCATGATTAAATTTATTCTTCCAAAAAGTACTTTACAGTTCTGGAACTGTTCACACAAAAGTATTCGTACAGCTCTTCTCAGTACGACAGAGCACAATCAGTGCTCTTAGCAGTTTGAAGTGGTAACTTCAAACTGCTAAGAAAGTTGAACTTCAAGGCAATACAGAAGGCCTCAAATGCGTAAGTTCGCACTGTGATCTCACAATATTCTCAATACTCTGATATAAACTCTGAACTCAGCTGAAAACTGATACTCTCTCCCCCCCGTGTTACATAGTCTTCCCACGTCCGCCGCAGAGATTTTCAGTACCTTCGATTTCACGAAATTGCTAGACTTTCGGCGGTTTGATAAGAAAGAATAACTTAAATCAACAATTCTCAATATGTAGTACATGTACATGTACAACTGGTGGTACGGAAGAGCAAAATAGGGGGTACGGAAAGAAACGAAGTATTTTTTACTGTTAAATTAAAAAATCTCGTAAAAAAAAGAACAGTTGATAGAAATTTCCTGTGATCGAACTCTAATTGAAGATTTAAAAGATAACAATTGTTAACTTTTGACTGAACCGAAAAAAAGAATTTAAAGGCATTTTAAATAAAGCTGCTAAATTTTTATCACCTTTTTGCATAACCTATTTGTGTGAACAAGAATTTTCTTCCATGTTATATCTGAAATATAAATTTAGAAAAAATTAAAAGTGGATCCTAATTTACGGTGAATTTACGAAGTGAAATAAGATCAGAGATAAAGAAATTTATCTCCCTTAAACAGGCCCAAATTTTACACTAAATTTTAGAATTAAAGTACTATAACTTAAATTTTGATAATTAAAATGGTAACCAATTTGCAATCTAATATTTGTTATGTGTGCATATTTAATATGAATAGCCAATAGGTTGTGCAAATGGCAAAAGATGTTTTTTTATATTTTGAGAAATTGAAAAATAAACCCTGTAAAGTCTAATGGTGGTACTAAGGTTTTTCAATTTTTGTTTAGATGGTACGCGTTAATCAAAAGGTTGAGAACCGCTGACTTAAATGATATATTATGTAGATAGTTTTTAAAGAAAAATATCTCCAGGTATAAATTCTTCATTCATGAGAATATATGATATACCTAAAATATAATACTGAAAGATGTTGAAATATTCTATCAAACTTAATTAAACTAGAATAAAAATTTCTGATTTCTAAAAATAAAACCTTTTGTAGCCATGAATTGAGATGATTATACATTTAGAGTTTTTTGGAATTTAATTATAAGTTTATCTTTAAAGAATTGAATTATTGAATTAAAAATCCTCAGAAACTAATGCTGCCTTAGTTTTTTAAGGAATATCTGTAGGAGTTAAATCACTGATTAAAAATTCTTTATGAATTCTTGGCATGAATTGCATATATTTTATTGTAAGTATGTACCTTCGCATTCAATACTACCCAATGGACTTTGGGAGAAATACCCAATGGTGTTTTTATACTAAATTCATATTAAGAAGGAATCATCTTATCAGAATTTTAATTCTTTTTTGACGATAGAATTATCTTCATACTCGGCCCATAAAATTACAAGGATACAAGGTCCCATTGTTTAAATGGCATTATTAGATTTAATAACGGAGCAGACTAAACAAAGAAAACAAATATGAAGTAAGAGAGACGGCAGAAGAACATGAATTAAACACAGAATGTTATTAGAACACATGAATAAAATAATACAATATTATAGTTCCAAGAATTAAAGGCGTCAGATACTAAGAGAATATAAATCAAAGAATTCGGCTCACCACATTCGTATTTTATTTTCCAGACATTTCCCGAAATCTTTACGGACATCTGTTCGAACAGGTTCAGATATCCCACAGTTCGAAAAATTTGATGATCGGCTGTTTTTGAATAAAACGAAAATTTGTGTAATAGTTCCTCTTATTTTTCCCAATGATTATGGATGGTTATCGTATTAAATTTTGCCATAAAAAGAACGAAACTATATATCTTTGATGTCAGTGCTTTTCAAACATTTTCTGTTCGTCGTTCTTTCGATATCTCAGAATTTTCCCATGGTGTGGCATATTGATTTGTATAATAATGACACTCGCAGTTAATACAGTTAGATGATTTGCATAAAAAATAGAAGAGATCTGTTCGAAATTCTGAAACAATTTATATAATATATACAAATAAGGACATACTGTCAATAAACATATCTTTAAATAAATTAATCGCAGTCAGTGGAGAAAGCGAACCTTTTTTGATTACGCACTTTTCGAAATCTTTGAATTAAACTAGGCACAACCTTCTCATTCCCAGTTCCACAGTGATTTTTTTACAATGCTTGCTTTTCTTCGCAGCGATTACTTTGGCAAACATATTGTCGCACCTGGACTATTATTCTTTGAATTATATCTAAAATTATATTAGTTTCATGCTGCTGAATTTCTTCTTTAAAATATTGCCATATGACAGCTTAATCAGATGCCTTTCTGTAAAGATAAATTCAAACTGAGCTTTTATTGTGAAAGGGGCTTTGATTCTAAAAGGGTACCATGCCAACTTACCGATATCATATCCTCGAAAATAATTTCCAAACTGTTTAATAAGCCAACAAGTACTCTTCAAAAGCAGCAGTTTATATGTTGTCTAGTAGAAGTATAACTACTGCTCTTGAAATACGCCAGCCCATTGCTGATCCCATCCTAAAATGATCTGAATCCAGTATTGAGTAATTTATGAGAGTATCTGAATATTTCACAACGTCCTTAAAAGCCCCCATGGCGACCTGTGATACCTCGGCTCACAGTATGAAAACCATTGCTTTGTATAATGTCAAAAAGAATGCGATGTCTTCACATTCCTTTAAGCAACGATTCCAGTTAACTCTGAATTTATGTAAAGGTTTATTTCTATTTCCATGGATCTAAGAGATCTTGTTTACCAGATTTCACAGAAAACGCCTATGAAAGCAAAAAGGGGCGGTGAAAGCCCAAATTACATTTCCCAGCTGGAGTGTTCAGTACGACATCGAGAAATGTTTAGCTGTTTGATTGACTCATCTAGAAAGCGGATAACCTGCCATTTTCAAGCAGTTGCACGCAAGCACGCCATTCAGTCTTCAATTCTAGAGACGAAAACTTGTGGCAGTTCCTTCCGCCCACACCGCGACCAGTCAGGCATCGTATGAAAAGGTGTGAGACAACTCAATGCCTTCTTGCCATCAAAATGAGCCTGCAATGCTATTAACTCATATTGTCATGCATTTCTTTTTGCATTCGTATTGGCTCAAAAATATGTATTCCTTGTATTCTCCTCAAAAATATGTATTCTAATTTTAGAGTTTTTTGAATTAAAATACGAAATGTGCTTTACTTATGTTCTTTATAGCAATAATGCTTGTTGAGTAAGAAGTGCTATGGGTTTTATGAATTTTAGCTAGCAGGTTCTTTTATTTTCCAGGAGACAATAAATTGTAAAAAATAAATTGTTAATGTAGCAGTGTGCTTGTGCAATCTGACACATTTTGGCCACGCTCTGGATACTAACACATTCGATTATATACTTATGTATATATCTCTTAATAGTTATAAAATTACTGTAGAAAACTACCAATACAAAAAAAAAAGGTCGTACTATTGTTTTTACAAGGCAGTTTATATTAATGACAGAAACATGTAGCAAAATGTAAGAAATAGTACTCGAAGTAGAAATCATGCTTCTTTTGTTTAAATTTCATTAAAGCAGAAATGCATAGCACATAATATGTGCTCACAAACATAATTTAAGAAATGCTATAATTCTCTATGCTCACAAACATAATTTAAGAAAAAAAATTAGTCAAAAGATTAATCTGGTACAAGAAATAACTTTTGATAATTCCTTTATAAAAAATGATAAACATACGCACGCATGCATGCATAAAAATATTAAAACAAGAAATTTCTCCCTATTTAAAATACACAAAGTGTATATATTCTCATTTCTCGCTACGCATCAGGATTACGGATACTTTGTTACTAATCCGAAATGTAATTTTGTAGCGTTTATTAATGTGATAGCCAAAATTAATATCCAAGAAGCATGAATCCTTTATAACGGATATATATAGATTAAGATATTAAAAACGTCTTTTATAAAATTATATTAATAGCACAAACTATAAAAAAGGTTTTAAGAAACTTAGAGTCTTAAATTCACTCTTTGTTGAAAATAATGTTAATGCTACAGTCAGAGCTTAATTTCAAAAATAAGAAGGGCGGAACTCCATGGGAAGCCATCATAAAAAGTAGACAGATTTGAATAAATAAAATAATAAATATTGAATAAAAAATTAAATAAATAAAAACATCCATAGATTAAATTAAAGTAATGACGAAGCATTAAATAATTAGCTAAAATACAGAAGATTATCACTTAGTTGGGGCTCAGGTCAAAATCACAATTTTACTCAGACTGAGAATTAGTGAATTTGACTTCCACTGGACTCCGGCTGAATTTAAGCCGTGGGAAAAATAAATGAATAAAAATTGTATTATGCAGAATGGAAAATACTGGTAAATACTGTAGTTCGTAAAATTTTTCAGAAGTGAGTCACTTAGAAATACGCCTTACTGTTGTTATACAATGATTATTAGCTATTGAAGATAAGACTGCTATTTGATAACTGCCAAAACATTTACTAATACTTGCAAATTTAGGAAAAAAGAAATTTTTGCAAACCAACTTAAGTATCTCAAGTGTTTTTATTGCGTCAGTTTTCAACTGTTTATTAAGAGGGAGGCACTCTAGCAGGTATAAAACATTTTTTCGTGTTTAATGTGATAAGTAATGCACTTGATATTAACAAATATTTTTAAAAATTCTTTTCGATAGAGTATAAAGCGATAATTTTCTCGGTACTAAGAACATATTTCAAAAGCAGAGATCACTGAACTTTTATCGAAGTCCTTTTCATAAGTCTTTATGCTTGCTTTTATCAATGTCTCATTTATCGAGAATGGCTCTTACACAATTGTAATCTTTGAAAACAATGGAGAGAGTCACCAAAGCGAAATACAGTGCCACAGATCGAGCAATAACAGACGCCCACAAAATCTTCTGAAACTAAGTAAAATAAATCTTTAAATATATGCGGGAATTAGTATATTTATCTAAACAACTATATAAGCACTCTTTCTTTTCTTTTACTCTAGAGGAAATCGTTTCTGTTGGATCGTTTACAAATATTACTACTTTATATCTTCTTATCTGTTAAATATAGACTTTCTAATTATATAAACAGATGTTGTTGAAATATAGTAATTACAAGAAGATTACTGCCCTGATGCGATTTCCATGGGAAGAATTTTTAATCTTATCATTTGCCAAGTTGTAATTTAAGTCACATTTACTTCGTTAGATAATGTTAAGGAAAGAATGCTGAGGGATGCAGTGTCGTATTATGTGATATGTGCAGAACATCGGAAACCGTTATGCAAGTGTTTTTTACAAACGGATATCAAACTCCAAAGTATCAGTGCTAAGTTATCCAACGTAGCTTATGGATTTAGGTATAACTGAATAATGAATGAAATAATTCACCAACCTGGGAAACTGAAATGAAACTTAATATTATCACATTCAATGAATATCAATTATTTTAATCTAAACTGAATGAAGTTTTTAATAACACAAAGTAAATAAGTCCTTAAGCAGGTTAATTTTATTTCAATCTTTTTTTTTCATTTAGCTAGCTGTTTAATCTAATTCCAAATGGACGAATGATGAAGCAAACACATAAAATGCAAAACTTATGAAATCTCTTATTAAATCTATTATTAATATATATGAAAACTATTATTAAAACAATGAAAATGTTATGTATACTTTTTGGGAAATACAGACTGTAGAATTTTATGCTTTTAAATTGCATTCACGTTATACATGAGTGTCCAATTTATTTGCATTATTTTAGTATTTTAGTTCGTAATTACTTTTGATTTTATTATTAATATACATCGTGTTTACAAAAGGTTTTACCAGTCTTTATTTTCGCAACCATCGGTAGTAGATATATACTTTCAGTTACAAAAGTGTTTAAAAATGGCCCAAATATTCATGTTTTGCCATTTTTATAGTTAACGAAATCAATTTAATAAAAATTAGGAAACCTAACTTTTAATACGTTCCTCCAGCCATTATGTAATATTTAAGAAAATTTTGAAGTCATTGTGAAAAACAAAACATAATAAAGAACAAAACATTTTACTCCCTTAGGAGAAAAACTAACAGAGATATTTAACTTCAAAATTTACGATATCTGACGCCATTTTCAACTTGTATTAAGGAGTTGATAATTAAAAAATTAGAATAATTCGAGGTTGATTCTTTCCCTTAGAGTTCATTCATTGATACATTTTTGTGATTCACTAGCGTACTTAAATTAAAATTTTGTATGACATTTGGTATGACGAAAGATTTTTCATTATGTAATTTAAGTCTTCGAAATCTGACATTATGTTACTAATATTCTCATAAAGTTTTATTATTTTAGAATCATAATCTGGCAATCGCATAAAAATTTCATCAAAATACATATTAATGCTCATTTAAACACGTCATTAAAGAAACATTTTTCCATTCTAATTAAAACGATAATATTACGAACCAGTTACGTGCCAATACTGAAACCTGCCAGTGTTCTCTATTACACGAATTCTAAAAATTTCTGTGAATAAAATTTCCATTTTGAAAAAAAAATTTTTTTCAATCTCACAGATTTCAAATTTTAAATTATGTCCAAAGGGGCGTTTCTTAACGTTTTGTGTGTTACCTTTATTTATTAAATATCATGCTCTTCAAACTTAAACCATAAAATTTAGTTCAACAGCAATATCGAAAAATGATTTTAAAATGAGTCTATCTTTAAAATTTCTGATACAGTTCCGCGCGCTTTGGATAAAAAGGTTTTTTTCCCCGTAGAGTGCTGCCATTGCTCGCTTTTAAATCGTTTGAGTTTGTTCATCAAAAATTCGTTAAAGTTTTACAAAATATGAAATAGATAATAAAACAAATTCCAAATTCGGGCTTCCAGATGCTCACATTCGGGTGGAAACGTACGTTATTCAAAATTGGATGGCTCTAGGTACCGCTGTTTTATCACATTTGGAGAAATATGCATACATTTATGCAGATTCTTCATTATCTAAATTCTTTAAATATAATATAGGGCTGCAACATTTTGTGGCAACAGTTTGAAAAGTTATTCAGACTTTTAATATTTCCAATGCAAAATTGCAAAACAAAAACAGTAGCCCTTCAGAGACAATGCCCCTTTGGACTAATAATGATCAATATTTTTAGCAGTAATCTGAATAAATGTGCTGGATTCTCAATCTCTCAGCATCATGAACCTTTTTCTAAATTGCTATTCTATTTTTAGTTAAGAACAAATGCAAACAATTTTCTCTTCCATTTGCCTACGGTCCCTGAATATGATCTCCGATTTCGATGTCAAATATCTCGATCAATTTTCGTCATAAGAAAAATAAAATTTTTTATTTTTTATTTCCATAACCAGAATAAAATTTTTCTTACTACAAGGAAGGGAGAACATTTCAAAAGTTAAATTTCGTAATTTGTACGATACTGATTTCATGAACATGAAGCTTTGCGTCATTTTAAACCTTTTTATAATTGAAAATATACGTCTACGACAATGCGGTGGCAAAAATAAAAATCCTTGCTAAAGTAGCAAACTAAAATAGTTTACTACTTTACTTATCTGTTTTATTATTATTATTATACTGATTTAAGCTTTAAGTTTTGTTAAAGAGAAAGCTAACTGTAACATCTAGCCAAAAGATAGCTAAAACTGTCTAAATATCAACTGGGATCAAGTTCAAGGTAGACATCAAACCTTACAAATGGACGAATAAGACAGATGTGTATATTGCGCTGCGTTATCAGTCAAAAATTATATACAATTGATCTCAGGGACAAAACAACCGAGCGGTCGAAGACCAACATAAGGAAGCTATACATCAAAATGCACTGCGAGTATTATCAGTTAGTTTCTGTTTCCGTATTTTTTTTTTTTTTTTTAGAAATGAAAGGCGAGGAAAAATAATAAGTAGTTGTTTACGAGATACAGTAACTGAAACTATCAAGGTCCAGTAAGTTTAGGGATTGTTTACAGGATGTTCCGTTCCCAGTGGCTACTGGAGCTTGCAAATAAGTCAGTCATTTGAAGGGACGAACCGACAAATGTCTGTTGCGTTGCCGCAGCTTCTGTTTTCTCTTAGTCATTGACTCCCCCTTCCCCGAGGATGCAACGATAAAGTAATATGGAAACTACATTTACTGAAAAAATTATTATGAAATGCAGCACTCCGAATTTTGAAAAAGCACTTTTTCTCACTAAGGAAAGGAAATGAGCATTAGTTTTCAGTTGCGTATTTTCTCACGCAAAATATTTATGAAGTTGTTATTTTTATTACGACCAACAGTTGCAAAAGTAAAAGATGGGTGAGGAGTTCAAAGACGTGGTGCATAATAGTGTTGTTGGGACTTATCTCGTTTGTTTGATAGTAACTCTATATAATAGTAAATGCATAAAACTTTCAGACAGATATATACTAAATAAAGTCTTTTAAGCGTAAATTTCTAACAATTAAGACAAAATTAAAAATGAGTATTCACGAAAATTAAGGACATAAGTAAAAAATGAGTTAAAGAAGAGCCCAAAGCTACCATAGATTATTAATGTAATGAAATCATATCCGTCTTAGAAGTTCAGAGTATATTAAATTGTAAAGAAGAAATGCTGTTTTTAACAGATCGCTTCCAGTTGACTCAGAATTTAAATTGCGTCGGAGCCCAGCTCAGATACTTCTCCGTTTTTGAGCTAATTCGTAATTCAAACCGAAACGCGCTGGAGCCCTAAATAAAGGGCTCGAGCATTTCTTTTACGTAACCGAACCATAATTTCTGCGTAAAATGTTTCGATTTCAAAAATTTTATTTGGATAAGAAGTAACCTTAAAAATCGATTTGCTTCCCCCATTGCGTTCTGTTTGATAGTTAGAATTATATCGGCAAGGGATCATGGTCAGAAAGTGTTGGACTTTTCCCTCTTTGCTTTCGTACCTAGACCTCTCCGTTAAAATTTCTTTCCATACTGTCATACTATTTCTAGTATACTGTCGGTTCTCATTAGGTTCATTAGCCTTTTTTCCTTTTTCCGTTGGTAAGCTCAATAAAGAATGATCTCTGCTTCTGCCACGGCTTAAATTCAACCAGTATCCGGTTGAGCTGTAGCTTAAATTTTGAGTGAAATTGTAATCCCATCCGGAAACCCAAATGAGGCGAGGTCCAATATTTCATTTTATTATTTAACTGTTTATCATTAGTTTGATTATTTATTGAATTTTTATTTATCTCTTTTATTTAACTTTTAATTTTAATTATTGATCATTTTACTACTTTAGTCATTATATAATTTATTATTTATATTTTATTTATTTTTTTTTATTAATTTTTTCTCACGATATAATTTATTATTTATATTTTATTTATTTATTTTTATTAATTTTTTCTCACGACCTTTGACGGGGCTCCGGTACTTCTAATTTTAAAAAATAAGCTTTGAATGGACCAGCAATCTCAAAGCAAATTTTCGTCCATTTTTCGACAGGTTCTTCACTGATAATGCATCATACTGCAATCGTTAAAGCACAGTTTTATTAATAATAAGATCTAATGAACGATACGAAAAGCTAATGATGTTTTATGCTTTGCCCACCGCTGCTATCGATTGGCATGTTAATTGACGGCGACAGTGGGCACAGGGGAATTCAATGAGTTGGGTCTGTGGTAGCTAACAAGTAGCTTTGAAGGTTCTTTATTATAATTTTATTTTGTTTTGTTTTATTTTATCTTTTATTTTTATTTATTTTGTTTCATTTTATTTTTATTTATTTATTTAATTTTTTTATTTGATTTCTAAAACACACAGATGAAATTTAAATAAAACGTCAAAGCAGAATACTGCGTATATACATTACTACGTTGTATATAATTCTGTAAGTATAATAGGAATATAAACTTCGATATATTGCTATAACTGGTAAATTTCTTTTTATCTTTATTTGTGATGCATATTAATGTACAGTTCTACAATTTGTCTCAGATAATTAAAGAACACAGACAATTATTTTTTTTTTAATTTCTGTACTTTATAATCTACAAGGAAGCAGATATTGTTATTTTTTACATTCATGTTATTATTTTAATTTTGTTATATTGATGTCGTCATTATTCTCGTTATTTTAGAGATCGCACTGGGCCTGCAGGAAAAAAAATTACATTATATATACTTAATGGTTAAATTTTTTTGTACCCTGCGAATTAGGATAAACTTTAAAAGGGTGAATAATTGGTATTCTATTGAATGTAGTCCACAAAGAAGCAAACCTATTTGCTCATTTGTATGATTTATATCTAAACTAAATCTCATTCTGTGCTTTTATATTTGTATCTAAATGTATGATTGGAAAAGCTTTCTAAAAATACCTCCAAAAATTTTAGCTACCATTAGTTCCAACACGAATCTATGTGAGCATGAAGGCTTTTTTATGTATCCGCAAATCTTTTCAAAAATCGTCTAAAAATACCAACATAATATTCAATGACGGTGAAGATTGGAACATGTAAAAATTCTGCATAGCACGTTTAACTAAATCACTATGAAATGTATATCATCATTGAAACACTTCACCAGGAATATACTTCAGTAGGGGTTTAAATTCAGATCGAACTCACACGAGCAGAGCTCATTAATTTATTAATTTTAATTAACATGCTCGGCAGATGCATCTACGCTGAATTATAATTGAAAATTTAATAATAATTTATAAATTAGAATTCACTGGGCATCAGCTGGGAACAGACTAAATTAATTTACGATCATAAATTTGAATTTTAATGATGAAAATAATAATTGTGATTAATAATTGATTAACTATTAATTTCAGAATTATTCAGAGAAATTTGGAACACTCCAAACGCTCAGATATTAGGAAACTGAATGGTAGTGATTGTAGAAATTTTTGTTACACATGTATCATTTCTTTTAGCAGATTGTAAGACTGAGGATTGATGCTAGTTGCTAAATGCGTGTTTCACGTTTTTCGAGAAAAGCCAGACTTGCAGGAAATATTGAATAGCAGAGGAAGATAACCATATGCCATATGTGATTACGATTCCTTCAGATACTAGAATGTTTACTGACTGAATCCAGCGGCTCAAGAAAGCTTTAAATATATTATGAGTCAAATGCGAAAAAAACTGTTAAAAATATTACTTTCCTTTTATCTTCGAAGCAATTCGAAGCAACATTTATCTAATTACCTTCCCTTCATATGATTCAATATAATATTCTTCTATTTGATGCTAACTGAACTGAAATTGTTAATTTCTTATTTATCTATTTATAATTAAGCAATTTTAATTACTCATTATTTATCGTATTATTTATATTTCACTCTACTTACTTACTTTTATGAGTATATCCTTTTATGAATGCATCCATAGAACTCCAGAATTTCTAATTATAAAAATTAAGCCTTAATTTCATTAGCTAAAGGTATTTAGGTATTTAATTTAAAATTTTGAACGTTTTCTTAGTTTGAGTGACATTTCTTTAATTTGTGAATTCAGCAAATTTCACTTATGATTTAAATTTCCGTTATAGTACGCACTTGACGTATATTTGATATACACTAGACATCTTTCCACATCCGTCAATAAAAATATTTCTGCTGAATGTTTGAATAATTATAAAAAATAAAACTTCTGCAAGTGTAACACTAGACTGTCTTTTAGCGAAAAAAGAGATGCGTACAAATTTAAATTTAAAGCAGGCATAATTCAACTTCAGAAAAGCACTTGAAGTTTGTGGAAAAACTTAATGTATTTCGAGGGACGAGGCTCTTTTTCGAAAAATAAAAATATTCTGCGTAATAGGTGTGACATATATCGTTCAAATTGAAGTAATAAATAACGAAAGATTAATCGTAGATCCGCGGTCGAACAAAGTAAAATGAGTAAAAGAATTGTCATCATGAGTAAAAGCTTTTAAAACCTTAGGAAAAACTTAATTGGGGTTAATTACTCTTGTTCAGCTTTCTTCCAATTCTAACCGAATTCTAATTCATTTTTGTTCCAAAGTATTTAAACGCCAGTTCGAAACTCAAAGTTTCTTTTTTTCTTTCATTTTCTTTCTGAAGTGAAGATTGTCTCATAATTTTCTAATCCTCTGATTTCTGTTTTGTTTCACAGCTGCAGCTAGAAGCTTTAAATATTTTTATTATTCATCTTATTTCCTTTTTTTATATTATATATTTCCGGCTATTTTTAAATCATATATTTCCAACTACGGCGTGAAAGGATATTGCTTTCTGAAGAAGAGGGAAATTGTGTGATGCCCCAAAAAATATTCTAATTCCTAATTTTTAAAAAAAAAAAGGAATTCTGTGTCTGTCAAACTGTTCGATGTCTTTATATATATATATATAAATATATAAAAAAATATATTTATAT